>PVKS010023130.1:0-32712 GCA_004027875.1 Aplodontia rufa
AAATAAATAAAAGAATGATAAATGTACACAATAGAAAAAGTTGAAGCACACCTAGCAATGGGTACTGGTCAAGTGAATTATCTTGTATACACTCAGTAATAATAATGATGCCTGTCATGGTTCATGAATATTGAAACATTTTGAATGAAAAAAGAAAGCAAGTGGAAAACATCAAGAAAGGAATAAGAGAAGGGGACCGGAAGGAAATTTTTCAAAATAATTGAAAGAATTATTTTGAAGAATGGAAGAATGGAATTAGGATGGAAGAATGGAAGAATGAAGAATGGAATCAGGAGTGGCTCTTGCTATTCTTTTTAATAACAATAAAAATAGCAAAGCTATTATAAACATTAGGATAAATATCCATTTTTATACATGGAATAGATACATCTGTTATGTACTCATACAAATATAGGATAGACAGAGAAGAATTGAAGAAGAAATAATCTGATAAGTAGAGCTGACTTTCCACAGCATCTTTCTCTAATATCTTGTTTTGACTGAAATTGTATCTAATGCAGTTTTAGCCAGCATTTTAATATTTGTTGGGTCACCTGTTTTTATATCACTGTAACTATGATGTGCTTTGTCCTTAAATTTTACATAAGTCCTATGTCTTGTTTTGTTCCTTCAATCTATTCTTGCAAGGTTGAGTCTCTTTAGATAGAAAGAAAGACAGGGAAAAGAAACACCAACACAGATCTAAAAAGGACCAGAGGCCTTACTTTATGTAGAACCATACCTTTAGGAACTTTTTATTTCAGTAAATATATTTTAACATCAATTTTTTAGTATACAGCTTACCTTTCTATATTCTCCTTTCTTCATTCCGTCTCTGTGTTGCAATAAAAAAAATTGAGTCAGCCAGTGAGGAAGTAGCATTTGAGCTGGGACTTCAAAGTATAAAAGTAGTTGGATTCATTTTTATATGAGGAAAATACATGAGAAAGGCATGGAGTCTGTCCTGATGAGGCAGAAAAGGACTACATGGAAAATTTTCAAACATTATGAGTACCTAGGACTCCAAAAGGAATGGGTACAATAAAGATATTAAAAATATTCCACACTCAGATTGACGGTTTGGCTTCCACACATGAGAGGGAATATGTGATATTTGTCTTTCTGTGTCTGACTTATTTCACTTAGCATAATGTTCTCTGGTTCTATCCATTTTGCTGCAAATTAAAGTATATCTTTCTTCTGTGAATGATAATATTCCACTGTGGATATATACCACATTTTCTTTGTCCATTCATCACTATAACTTATCATAAATTTTATGAATAACTAGAAGAAACTCAAAGATTCAAAACATAATGATAAAGAGATGGAAATTCTAATACCCTTGGTTTGATTAGTGTATGTTTTATATATATTTTGAAATATTGCATTATACCCCATAAATATGTGGTTGTTTCATGCTAATCCAATTTTTTAAATGTTTAGGGAGTTGTAGATGCTAAATATTCTGTGTATTATGTTTCTTTAGTTTAAGGGTTTTGGGAGTTGTTAACATGTTCCTCTGAATTAAGTATGTCCTTGAGAATTTTCTGTAGAGTAGGCTTTGTGCTAATGTACCTTGCTAGCTTGAATTTTTCATTGAAGTATTTAATTTCCCTGTCACATTTAAAGCTGAGCTTTTCAGGGTATAGTATCTTTGGCTGAAAATTGTTTTCTCTCAAAATTTGAAAAATATCATTCCATGCTCCCCTGGCCTTTATTGGTCTGCCTCTGAATGTGAGTTGTTGTTTTTTCCTTACTGATTTTAGGATTCTTTCATTGATTTCTCTGTTATTCATTTTATAAATTATGTGTCTCAGTGAATTTCTCGTTTGGTTAGGTCTGCTTGGAGTTGATTTTCTGGATCAATTTTGTTATGGGGGAAATTTTCCTTGGCAATTTCACTGAGAAGATTCTTGTTGCTCCCTGCTTATTGTTCGATGTTTTCTTCAATACCAATCACTCTCAAGTTATTTCTTCTCATCTTGTCAAATACTACTTGGATGTTCTGATCATGCTCAATTAGCTTCTTTTTTCTTTTCCTGTCTATCCTCCTTGAACTCAATGTTTCTGAGCCTGTCTCCATTGTCTGATGTTCATTCTTTGAGAGCTGAGGTTCTATTTTCTACTGAGTTTACTCTGGTAGTAGTGTCTTCCTTTGAGTTTTTGGTTTGGTTGACAATATTTTTCAATTCTAAGAGCTCTGATACATCTCTTTTTAGAACATCTAGCTCTTTATATATGTGGTCTCTCAACTTCTGAAATTGCTCTTATCTCTTTCCTTACATTGTCTTTTAATTCTTTGATTGAATTACTAATCATGTTGTTGATACATTTTACTAGGTTTTCATCTGGGACCCCGATCATGCACTCCTTGGATGGGGAGCTGTGGGATTGAGGTGGAGGATGTTTCCCTTTTTCCTTGTTTTAAGTTATAGTTATAGGGAGTGTGGCTTGATATCCAACACTGAATAATTCTCTTGGGTGCTTTGTTAATGGTATTGGAGCTTTTTATTTCTTTGCTTAGTTGGGCTGGGGTACAATTTGGGTAGCACAGTTCATGGTTGGCACCCCAACCTATGAAGTACTGTGGACCTTTAGGTTACCCAGTACCTCAGGGGATAGGGGTAGAAGTTAATCAGTGCAGCAAAAGCATACAACAGACATTGTCGATTGTAGCTGTTACAGTATTGAATAGCACTTCTAGGAGCAAACAGATTAGCAGTTTTCTTCTATGAGAGCTCTCACCCTATACTTGGTTAGCAAGCAAACACTCATTTTCAAGTATGGCATTCAATTCAATTTACCAGGACCTCTGCAGGTGAGGGGGAAAAGGTCTAGAGAGCAAAGGGAATGAGGTAAGAAGGTAGTGTGGAATTTGTGAATTAGGATATAGAGCTACACGGTAGTAGAGATGATGTAGGCTATTCTGCTAGAAATAAGGAAAAGGTAGACATGGGATAAGAGTGGGATAATGACTTTGAGGGAGGAAGAGAGATATCAGAATACAGTTTAGGAATTTACAGAGTAAAGGGAAGAAGTGGGTAGTAGAGACTGGGGGTCTTTTCAGCCCAAGGAGTCTGAGAACTAGTTTGTAATATTGTAGACAAGTCACATGTCAAACCCTGGCAATATGGACACAGCAGACAAACACAACAAAGCACAGCAACAATAAAAAACAAACAACCACACAAACAAAAATACATACACAAAGGAATGCCAATTCCAAGAACAACAACAAAAAAAAAAACTTAGGAAGGTTATGAATTATTATTGCTGAGGTCAAAAAGTACTGTGGGGGTATGTGCTCAAAACTGACTTCTAGGTGGAGTTACTTCCAAGTTGAATTTGTTGGAGGGAATGAATTTTGGTGACCTCAGCTGACAGTGAGATTTACAGAAGGCCTCCCAATAATTTTCTCCTCTAGAGGGGTTGCAAACATTCCTCTTCCCTGCTTCCTGTAAGAATAGACTTTAGTGCCACCTGAATTGCGCTCTTGGGCATTTTAGTGTCTGCCTGCCCAAATTCTTGTTGAACTTCAGTTGGGGACCCAGGATGCACTGGGAGACTTGTAGATCCTGGTGCAGCTGTAAGGGATTCTTGCATTTCCAAGGAGAGTGGCCAGTTGTAACTGAGCTCACCTGTATATTTTAGGCTTAATAATCTACCATTATGGAAAATATTCAAAGTATAGAACATTGGTGAAAATTTAATAGTTTTTTCATATGATTATTTCTCTAGCACCTAATACTAAATTATGAGAACCATATAGTAGCAAAATCCAGAATATTCTGTTTTTTTCCATTCCCAATACTCATAATTTTGTGAAAATTTCCACCAGATCAAAAGTTCTTGGTGATCAATAATTTTTTATTTTTATTTTTTAGAGAGAAAGAAAAAGAGTGAATCAATTTCATTTATTTTTTCATCTGTTATTTGTTTTTCTGACACTTAATTTTGTATGTGATACTGGGGTTCAAATCCAGGTCCTCCCACATGCCAGGCAAGCACTCTACCTCTGACCCACCATTCCAGCTCAGGGGTAATGAACTTTAAATTTTTTTTTTATTGGTGCATTGTAGTTGTACATATTGAAGGGATTTGTTGTTACATATTCATACATGCATACACTATAATATGTGTTGGCCCAATTCCCTCCCCAGCAGGATACAAGACCAACACTCACAAATCAATAGTCTTCCTATACTGCAACAGTGAATCAGCTAAGAAAGAAATCAGAAAAACTATCCTATTCAAAATAACCTCAAATAAAAAAATTGAGAATTAATCTAACTAAGGAAGTAAAAGAGCTCTACAATGAAAACTATAGAACAATGAGCTTGAGAGAGGGGCAAATGTTTTAGTACAACTTTTATACTACCAAAATGCATATCACAACTAGAATCCAGTCTATTTTGAACTTTTAAAGTATCTTTTCCAAAGTTAGCAGTCACTTTTCAATCCACAACTATATTTTCATTTCAGAATTTTCCAAGATGAATTACTCTAAAAAGCTATCTAGAATTTTCTTTTTTATTGTTTTTAATATCCATTCCACTTTAGTAGCAACATGTGGTTTCTTAAACATTTTTAAATCTAAGGAGGTTAGTAATCATGGTTCCCTTTTATTTTGTGTACACTGGAAAGTGGTAAATTTACTTGTTGAATCCCACTTCTATAAGGAAAATAGGATGGACTGACATACTTTCGTATTATGATACGGGAAAAACTACTCATGTATGAATATGCAGAACCACAGTCTCATTTGTTCTCCTTATCTTGTTTGGTTTCTGAATTCTAGATTTTCTGATCAAAATTATGGTGTAGGTGTCAAATGACAGACAGAAATAAATACATATATGTGTTTTACATTATGTTATATTTGTATTATATACTTATATATAATTATATTAACACAGGCAAGGTCATTTCTTGGGACAAAAGAATAGATTTGTAAAAGAAGGAGCAGAAAGAGAATAAAATAGAAAGACCAAGAGAACAAGGGTGATCTGAGTTTTCATAGATTTTACATTAGGACAGATAATGAAATAGAAGGATGGGGTAGGGGAAAATAAGCCAAGATCTGAGTGTGGGGTGGAGAGAAGTTTGAGGGCAGCAGCCTTGCTCTGATGATTTCCTTTGAGAGGTGACTGAGTGTAGAGTTTGAGAATATTTTGCACTGTTTCATGTGATGACCACTATTAATATTACTGAAGAAAATACACAAAAATGATGACATAATTTTTCAATGTTTGGATGAAGTTCCTCATATGTGCCACACCCCATGAGACACCATGTTAAGTTGGGCCACATGAAAGTTCAGCTTTATTCAGGCTACTTACTGTGATACTTATTATTGTAAGTATCTCCTTGGTGACATGTCTTCCTTACTAGGATATAAACGCTGCATGGAACAGGTTTCTATCTTACTCATTAGTGTAATTACCTCCTAGGACAAATCTGATAAGTACTAAAGTACCAACTGTTCAATAAACATTTGCTCAATGAATGAATGACTGAATGGGTGAACGTGATGATAGAAGCCTTGTCCTAGCTTTGGTAACAAATATGTGGAAGAAAAAAATCTTAAGATATAATTTTTCTTCAGTGTTTGGGATCGGTTATATAACAATATTTTCCCCAAAAGGTAAGAACAGACAACGCCTACAATATTCCTCCAGCAATCATTTTCCTTTTTGCATAGGCAAATCACACATCAGAGCACCCACACACAGTGCCTTGCAAAAGAGAACAAATATGATATACAAAGCATTCTGCTGATTGTAGGGGAAAGGCACAAAATAGACAGTAGAGATAATAAATTTGTTGATGTCTGTAATTTACTGCAACTCCATGATAATCCACTACAGTTCAAAACTACATTTTCCCCTAAAGGTTAATGTATTTAAATCAGCTAGAATTACATTTTTAAATATTCTGATTGATTATGAGTAACACAGTGGAAGATTCAATAAGTTTAACTCCAGAAGTTTGTAAGCCAAATATTATTACACAATGAATTATATTTTAATTTTTCTTTCTAAGAGTTTAATTAAGATGCTATATTAATTAATAGCCAAATATTTACCAGACATTACTATGTGACAGGCACTGTGCAATGTACTGGAAAAGGAATCAAAAAACACAATCACAAGGAATCTCACAAGGAATCTCAAAAAAAGGAGGAATGATGAGACATAATGGTAGTGTATCTGGTAAATGGGAAGAACACCTCACTCTATGTGAAAGAGCAGGGAGTGATTTATAGGTCAAGGAAAAGCTGAAACCATGTCTTGAACTCATTTACTATGCAGGTGAAGAACAAAAAAACATAAAGGTAAGCAGCTAAGAGACAACTTCATGTATTTGGAAAAACGCAATTTCTTTGGTATCTAAATTCTAGGAGGTGAAGAATGACAATATTTTAGAATAGAAAGGAAACCAGGAGTCTTACATGGTTTATTTAGAAGCACAGATTTCATTGGGGGATAAAGATTTGTAATCAAAAAAATCCTTATGTTTCTATAGGGAAGACTGATTAGAGAGTGGTGAGATTGGAGACAAGAAATCTTGGATGACTCTTGGAATTACCCAAGTGACAGATGATGGACATCTGCAGTGCAAAGAAAGAAATGAATAGTGAGTAGGAAACATTTTCAGGAACCTCTAAGACTTGGCAACTGGTTGGATATGGGGAGGGAGGAATAAAATGACTTCCAGGTTTCCAGATAGGAGACTTTAAACAGCAATTCCAATCCCTGGATTAGGGAATTCTGAAAAGGAAAGGAAGCTTAAGACTATAGTCGAGGCCATATTGAGCTTCAGTATACTTGAGATGTCCAGGTGGAGATGTATGGAGATATGCATGATTTGGCACTTACAAATTTAGACTGAAGAAACAGCTTGAGAGTATTTTAAGTACAACTGGTCATTGAAGTCTTAGGATGATATGAGAATGTTGGGAATATTTTAACAGTACTGTTAACCTCTAAGCTGCCTTTGACCTGAATCTAGATTTCATATGAAGATTTTTATAAACAGCAATACACAAACTTTTATCTCCTCTCCCAAAACATACGAGAAATATGAAACACTCTGTCTGACATTAATTATTAATTAAATAAAATATTTTTGTCTAAATTGCTAATTTACATTTCAACAAAAGATGGCACATATGGGAAAGTCTATGGCAGTGATCACAAAAAGCAGTCCTTCACACATAATATAGTCCTTTTGACAATGAAGGCTTTATAGATGATTAACATTTGAAGAATATTATTTTTAAAGCTGAAAGGATTTGGTGGTCTTAATCTGAATATGAATTTTCATCTTTGGTTTATAACATCAAAAAATTATTTTTAGCATCTAATTCTTATTTCATATCAGATGTTAAAAATTTCAATCATTAAAAAAAATCAATCATAGCTCCCTAACTATAATTTGTTTTAAATTATTTTGTTGAAAGAATGATGATTGAGGTATTCTTGTAATTGAAACTCACTTATGCTTATTTAATGCATTATGGCAAAAACAACAACACTGTGTTTTACATTTAAGTTTTGATTGTGTTTACATAAATTAAAAGAAAGAAATAAGGAAAAGTTGAAGTAAGAGTCTCAAAATCCATATGCATATAAAATATTTGACTTTTTTATTTCTTTTTATTGTTGGGGAAAACAAACATGCATATAAAGAATATTAACACTGTTCTCTGGAAGCTCATTATATCAGAAATGCTTTCAAACACTCTTCTGACCTTCATCAAATGTAATCATCCCATTTGGAATAATTTTAAATTAATCAAAACAACTTTATGTCTTTCCGTATCATCATCTTTTCCTTTCTTTCATGGTTTGGAGTCCAATGGCTCATGTGTTGAAGGCTTGACCCTCAGTGCAGTGGTGTTCAGAAGATGACTGGATCATGGGGCATCTGGCCTCATCAGTGGATTAATCTAGTGATGAATCCATAATTTGATGGCATTATTAGGTGGTGGTGGAAACTGCAGTATGTGGGTCTTCTTGGAAAAAGAACATCAGTGGGGGTATGCCCTGGAAGGGTATATTTTATCTCTAGCCTCTTTCTCTCTCTTTGCTACCTGACTGCCATGAAGTGAGCAGCTTTCCTCTGTCACATGCACCCTGCCATGATGTTCTGCCTCACCAAAGGCCCAAAGCAATGGGGCTAAATGACCATGGACTGAAACCTTTCAAACTGTGAGCCAGAATAAATCTTTCCTCTTTTAAGTTGGTGTTCTTGGGTATTTTGTGAGTCAGCAACAAAAAGCTGACTCACATGCCTTTCCACCTTCCCTTCCCTTCTCTTGTCATACCTCCAAGCAGAGACATTGGCACTTTGAAGAACAGGAAAGAGAGAGCTGCACAGAGTTCTCAGCATCACAAACAGCATAATGGTGATGGTGGTGGGATTTGAGGAACTAACTAGCATACACATGCCAGGTAGCTGAAGAAGTAAGGGATGGTGATGGCCACCAGCACAGAGGAGGTAAAAAGGCGGAACAGGCAGCTGAAGTGGTTGGAGGCAGAAGGTTTAGAGTAAATAGGGTAGTTTATTGAATAAGTAAATTCATTGAAGAGCCAGCTTTCTCAAAAACTCAATGAGGGTTTATAATCTAAGAAAGGAGAGAAGTCTAGTGTAGGCAAAAAAATGTTAAAGATTTTGAAATAGACCATTAATATTACTGAATATTTTCAGTGAGAAACTAGGCATTATCTAGTAGTGACTTCTGTGGAATCTGTTTCTAAGAAATCTTTACATTTTTCATGGTCTTTGAGCTTCTCAATGCAAATTTTTCTTGTTCATAAACATGCAAAATAATTTTGTCTGGTTACATGCTTGCCTGGCATGCACAAGGAAGTGAGTTTGAATGCCAGCACCATGTACACAACTGAGTATCAGACCAACAAAAGCCAAATGAAAAACTAGATAAAATTGATTCTTTCTCTCTCTCTGTCCCTCTTTCTCTACAAAAAGTTAATTTTTCCAATAGAAATATAATTGGCCCCTTCACTCCATAGAATAAGACAATTCAGCATATATTTTTAAATATATAATTAAACTCTCCCATCTGCCTATATATGTGGGATTCTTTTAATTCCTTTTTTAATTAATTGCAATATCTTACTGCTTCATTCACAGGATTATTCATGAGTTAAATGAAATGTTTGAGTGGTGTTCATTTTGTATCTAAATGGAAGTCATAGCTGGACTCTCTTTTAATATATATCTTTTAACATTACAAAGAATCCTCAGGGATTGATTGGGAATTGAAGATATACAAGCTCATAGAGTTTTAAAAATATATACATAGCCATAAAGGCTTCCCCCCACACCACCACCACACACACACCTCCTACCTGTTCCAAGCTTCATCTATAGAGGCATCTAAGAAGAAATGAAATTTCAGTAGCAATGAGAACTCATAATGTACACCTTAATTTCCAAACACCATTCTCCCATGAAAGGAGCCAGGGTTTCATGGAGACATGGCCTATTTCAGGAAGAAATAGGGAAAGAAGAAGGAAGGAATTCTAATATATTTTGATACAATAGATTAAGAAAATGCTCAAAGGAGTGAATTTAAAGAATCTCTCATAGGCCAGAAATTTTATATTCTGAGCATTGAAGTAAATAATGACTACAGAATTACAACCTGTAAATAAAATGGGGACCTCTATTATTTCTTACCAATGTATATAATCAAATAAAAAAACAGATAAGAAGGAACATTTGTTTTTTATTTCTACTAAATAAAGAAGAAATGATTCAAATAAAACATTAGCATGTGGCACTGCTATGGTGATGGTCTGTAAAGACAGAGCTTTCAAGAGATCCTATAAGTTTTGACAAGGATTCTATGTAAGGATAGTCTCAGAATAACTTTCCACAAAGTACAGATAAAATTCAGAGGGAGAATAATGAATTTGCATTGAAGATAGTAGGTAAACACCAAGGAATACATTCTTCAAGGAAAGTGTTCATGAGGAAATGACTAGCAACCTCAGTTTGAGAACCCTTCCACAGAATTAAAGGCCTGTCCTCTCAGGCTGTCAAGGGAAATGGATGACAGGGACATATGGAGGGATTATTTCAGGTTGACATATACTGATGACATAACAACCAAATGGAACATGTTTCTGGATTGGATCCTGACTAATTAAAGGGAAAAGCAACATTATGATATTTGGTAAAATTTGAATGGGATCCATGGATTATACAATGTCCTATTAATGTTGATTTACTAATGTTGAAAGATTATATAGTATTAAGGTAGGAGAGTTTAGTTTTGGGGTAATATATCTTGGAATATAAATATAAACTATGCTAAGAAAATGCCTAATATATAAATACATAAAAATAACCAAAATATGTTTTTTCTAGGGAATATTCTAAGCACAAATTGATTGAGGTCTAGCAAGAAACAGATACCCCACTTAAACTAGCAAGTTGAGGATAGTTTAATAAAGGAACTGCTTCAAAAGATGTGGGAATTATTTGGGGAAACTGCAAGTGGTAAGGCCATACCCTCAGATTGTGAACAGTGGCATTTCTAGTGGAAAGCCTCCTTAGTGATTCAGGAGAGAGCAGGAAATACATATATTCTTTCTTTTATTATTAGACTCTGGTGATGGTTGTACATTGCAGATCAATCACATTCTGCATTTCCCAGGAGTTCGATTACTACAATCCTCATCATCAACTTTCATTCTGGAACCACAATGATAAAGTGATAGAATGCTGTCTTTAGAATCTGAATCCTCCCTTTATTTTGATTGGCCAAGTGGCTAGATATTAAGATATTTTACTTCCTCCCTTCTTTTGAGGCCAAGTGTGTCTGCAGTCTTTGATTCACCACTCAGATTAGACTAAAAAAATTGAACTGATTACTAACATTGTTTTATGGCAGTAACCAGGTTAGTTGCCAAAAGTTTATTTGAGTGGCCATGCAGAATCTTAGAGATTTCAACTGTTGGTTTCATTATCTTGTAATGCTAAAGCCAACTTCTATTCTGATTATCTGCACAAAATTTCTGCAGAACTTTTCTGGAAGTGCTTAGCGATTGTGCAACTAACCCCATTCAATAGTGTTGCCATAGCAACCAGCAGAAACATTCCAATTTTTACCTTTGGATTCATGGATAACAATTTAAATGGTGTGTTTTTAGAAACCTAGCAGATTTCAAATGTATTGGCCATTAAAATTAACACAATTGTTACATATGACTGTTTTCCAAATAACTCTCCAAGCAAGACCTGTTGCTAACACATCAGTCTTTCTTTGCACCACTCACCTACTGCTTATTCTTACCTGTTAAGGTTTTTCTCCAGTTTGGACTGTCAAAATTTTAAAATATGGGATGAAGATGTTATAATTACAGTTCAGTGGCAGTTTTGCTATAATTCTCAACATTTTGTTCCCATTCTTCAGGTGCTTGACTATGCATGCACATGCTTCAAAGAAGTACATTGGAGCTAAGGAATATCAATCAATACTTGTCTTAATATCAATCAATACTTGTCTTGATTTAGATGAATTACTAATGCATTATCCACACATGCACATGCACTTGTGTGATGAGATGGGGAAAGATAAAAAAGGAGTGGGAAAGAAAGGAAGGAAAAGGCACAAAAGGAAGGGGAGAGAAAGGAGGAAGAGAGAAGAGAATGTTTACATATAGATACAGCATAAATAGATGCATAATAAACAGCATAAATAAACAGAATTGCAAACAATAATGATATCATCAAAATATTAAGAACAGTAAGGCTATGTTGACATCTTTGTAGGCCATTAGCCATTGCATTAGTTGCTTGTGCCTCTTGTAAAAATTACTACAAACTTTGTGAATTAAAAATTGCAAAAAGTGGTTCTTTCACAGTCCTGAAGGACAGAAGTTCAAAGCCAAGTTTTTTAAAAATGTTTTTATTAGTGCATTATAGTTACACATTATAGTGGGGTTCATCCTGACATATTCATAAATGTGCATGACACAATTTTCTCATTTCAATTCACAGTACTTCCCCTCTTCCCTTCCCCAATCCCTTTCCAATATTTTTTTTATCTTCCCTCCATTTATGTATTTTTTCATTGGTGCATTATACTTATCCATAAAAGTAGAATTCATTGTGGTATATTCATACATGGACACAGCATAATTTGGTCCATTTCATTCCACAGTTCCTACGCTTTCCCATCCCTCCTCCCTCTCCCCCTATTTTCATGGAATGCCCTCTTTTAAATTTCTTAATTCTGTCTAGCTTCCGCATATGAGACAAAACATTCAGTCTGGCTTTTTGAGTCTGGCTTATAAATCACTTAGGATGATGTGTTCTAGTTCCATTCATTTACCAGCAGATGACATAATGTCATTCTTCTTTATGACTAAGTGAAACTTCATTGTGTGTGTATACCACATTTTCTCTCTCCCTTCTTTATCCAAAAGAACTAAAATGAGCATTCTATACATGGATACTATTGTTTATAGAAGTGCAAATCACAATAGTCAGGTGATGGAACCAGCCTATGAGCTCTTCAACAGACAAATGGATAAAGAAAATGTGGATATATACACACAATATCAGTGTAATTGGACCCAAATCAAGAAGTTACCAGGCACCAGGCTATGAGGACATGGACATGGTCTGGAGCTCCACTTTTAAACCTGCCTCACACACTGACACTATTGCAACCACTCCTCCAATGTTATCAGTGATTAAAACTTGGGAATTTATTTACACACACAAAGAACTATGTGTAAATGAGCCTGGACCTGAAATTACAAGACAGGTGGCCATTAATTACTTGGGGAAATGAGCCATACATGGCAGTATCATATTCCTTTTCATTCCAGTTCAAGAGCTCCCTGAAAGCAGAGTCTATCTTATCTCTAGATCTTCCATGCTCATCTGAGTGTTTCCTGTATTGTAATACTCAATGTGTCCTCGGTAAAGAAACAAACATACTAATTGTTCTTCACCATTACCATAAATCCTCTCACAGTACCCATGCTTTTTCCTTCATTGACAAAGTCATGACTACAGGAATCAACCTATCAGCTGGGCTTTCTGCCTCTGATCCTCAGGGCTTGTCTCTCATTTCAATGTGCAGCACTATCCTGCCCTCTCCTCACTGTCTCCTCCTCACACTCACAAACACAGCAGCCAGCAACTGGCTCTTTTTCCAGTGCTGTCACCTCTAACAAGATGGTCTTGAGAGGTAAGGATATAGCAATACTTCCAGGGAAAACCAAGAACAGACTATGGGCAGGCATAATTTTCTGTCAGTCAGATACATGTCAAAGCCCTTGTTCTACCTCATCTGTGCCCTGGTTGCTTCCTGTTAAATCACTATCCAAAACTAGTAGATTGATCTGCCCTGTTCCTTCTACAAGTCAACAGTGCACACTACTTTTAGTCAAAGGATTTTTGGGGGGTTTGTTTCTGTTTCTTGTTTTGTTTTCTTTCTCTTTCCTTCCAAATAAAATTTTTTGCTATGCTTCAAATGCTGTTTTAGGAGAATTCTTTTAATTTCTGCCACCACTCAATGACCCTCACCAGGACTCCTTCACTTACCTCCCACTAACCCCTCTCCCTGGCCCCCTACCATAATATTCTTCTCATATTTCATCTTTTATTCCTTTACTCCAATCATTTGGTTGTTTAGGTTTTGTTTTCTGATTCTACATTTGCATCTCCTACACAAAGAAGTGTACATTCAGCTATGGAGGTTTGGGGAGGGGCTTAACCTAGGGGAGCCTTGTTCTGCTCAGGAAAAAGGTTTCCATTGGCTTCCTCCCAAGAGCATTGTTACACATGTGGATTTGATGTAGGATGTGGGCTGCTGGGCAAGCAGCTGCAATCTTCTCTTTTAGGTTCAAATTTCAACCTGTGATATTTTTTTCCAAGGAAATGATATTTTGTTTTACAATGGTGAAAAGCAGCACTTTCTGGTAGAAATCGGAAGACAGACAAAACAAATATTACCTAGGTTCTCACTTAGAATATCTTTTCTTATAGACAAGAAAAGATGATATGAGATGATTTGTTTTGGTGGCATGTAAAGGTCACAAAGGACATTATTAGGGGAAAAATATGAAGAACTATTCAAGAGAGGAAACAACAATGAAGAAAGAAACAAGTAAACAGAGAAGGGATGATGAGGTCCGTGGATAACAGCTGACTTGCTGGGCATCACAGAAGTAGTGAAAAAGACAGGACTGGAATTTGGCCTCCTAGTCCAGTTATTTTCTATACCCAGGGTTTCCTAATCATTGTGTCAAAGTGTGAGCTTGGGGGACATAAAACTGCCTTGATCAATTTATTACAGTGGAAGGGATGGTATGAAACTTGTGAGGAAATGTTGCATAGTCTTCATTAGTTCTATGCAGTTAGTTGGGTTTTGAAGCCCTGAGCCACCATGAAAAAGTCCAACTACTCAGAATCCACCATACTGTGAGGAAGCCCAGGAAACATGAAAAAGGCAATGTACATGCTCTCTGATCAACTAATTCCGACCGAGATCTCAGGCAAAAACCAGCATCGATTGCCAGAAATGTAAATGAAGATGGCTCCACATGACCCAAGCCTCTTGGTATGGGATCTCCCGGTATCTGAGACTTTCCAGATAAAATGTCAGACATTGTGGAGTAGAAATAAATAAGTCTTGCAATAAAACTCTGTAACCACCAATCCAATCATGCAAGCTTTTATACCACTCCATTGTACAGGGTGAATATTTATTCCAGTTGTCCACTGAAGCTAGCACCAGCTAAAATATCTCATTGTTTCCCTAAAATCCAATGCTCCTCTATTGCAGACATTGCCATTTTCAAATGGCCAAATATTAATATAGAATACTTACAAGTAGTTACATTTAATAAGCATTAATAACTTCTCTTTATCTCTATACAGGTTAGCATTAAAATCTACTTTTCAGATGGAAAGAATGACATATTAACATTGATAGAGTTGGAATTAACAGAACAGCAAAAATCTAGTTCCTAAACCTTAGCTCTATATCCATCCTCAGGGAATGCTTAGTGACTGTATATATATATAGGACAAAGAGAATGGATACAACAAATGACCTCCATTTCTTGTCACTTGTTTTAATGCTTCCATGTTCAGTACTTTTTCCCAAAGGAAAAAATTCCCTAACTAAAAATGCAGCCACTTCTCCATGAATTCTATTTGGTTCTACAGAATATCTTGGAGCACTAAAAATGTTCCCTTCTTTTACAAAATCATGTATCTAGGTTGTAAAGCAAAGATAAGACAACCTGGATTCTGAAAAACCCACTGAACCCTCTCTTTTTACTAACTACTGTTAGGAAGAAATATCGGTCTTGTGATCCAAAAGATCAGGTGGTTAATACAGGCAGCAGCACACATGCATATACATAAGTTTTTACTGCATGCCATATGCCATTCATATATCCATTTATTTATTTAAACTTACATAAGTTTTATTACATACATACACACATATATGTGTATATATTTCAAGCCTTCATAAAAACTTCATAAAACATTGAATGAAAACCAAACACCCATCATCTGGTCTTAACAAAAGCTATTACTTTACTATATTTATTCCTATTCTTCTTTTTAAAAATAAATGTCACAAATATAACTAAAATAACCAAATATAACCACCAAATGTAAAAATCAAATATAAATACTTCCTGACACATCCCAAAATTATTCTGCTTCTTTACTTATAATGTTAGCAGTATTCTGGAAATATGTGCAGAGCTTTCAATTTGTATTTTTATGTCACCATTAGTGGATACACCATTATCAATATAGATAATGTTCTTTGGATTTTTAACATATAAATGGGCAAATACTAACCACATATTTTGACAACTTGCTTCTATCTCCCAACTTCATGTTTTCAAGATTCACTCACAGAAAAACACTTATGGTGTTCATTCACTTAAACACTACTATTTTTACATGAACATACTACGTTTATTTATCTACTCTCTTTTCTTCATAGACATTTAAAGGGTTTCCAGCTTGCCCATATAATAAATAGTGCCATAGAGAATATCCTCTTACCTGCCTTCTAGTGCACTGGATCAAGATTGTAATAAAGACATTTATCCATGAATGCAGTTTCAAATCATTGCACCAATTTAAATGTATGCCTCAATGTGCAAAGTTCCCATTGCCCCCTATCCTGGATGACGAAAATTATTTAGACATCCTGATTTGCCCCCAGCCCAGTGAGAATGAACAATTATAGTCCTAGGCAAACTATAAAGCATAGTGTCTCTGGGATGAAAATTACTTTAAGGATCAAGGAAACAGTGCTTGTGATGAAAGCAGCAATCAAGGCCCCATCTAATTTTTAGTGGTGGAGACTTTCAGAATTCAGAAAACCTGTGCCCTTGCTCAGCTCTTTTCACTACCTGTATTAGTTTTCTCAGCCATAACAAATACCACATCTGGGCAGCTCAGAACAATATAAATTTATTGTCTCACAGTTCTCAAGGTTAGAAGTCCAAAATCAAGGAGTCAAGAGGGCCACACTCCCTCTGAGACTTATAAGGGAGAATCCTTCCTTGCCTCTTCCTAGCTTTTGCAGGCTTCCTGGGAATCTTTGCCATTCCTTGGCTTGCAGCTGAAACATTTCAGTCTCTGCCTCTAGGTCATGATGTTTTCTCCACTGGTATCTATATCTCTTTTTCTTCCCTTCTTCTTATAAGAACATAAATCCTATCTGATTAAGAGCCCACTCTACTCCACTTGGCCTCATCTTATTATTTACACCTCTGAAGGCTCTATCTCCAAATAGGGTCACAATCTGATGTAGTAGAGTTAGGAATTCAACACATCCTTTAGGGAGAAACAATTCAACATATAATTCTCCACAGTTTGTATTAAGGAACGTAAGGACTAAAGGGAGGATTTTCCCTAACCATCTGCTATAGACTGAGTGTTTGTGACCTGCCCAAATTCATTTCACGGGGCCTTTGTGAAGTGATTAGATCATGAGGGCAGAGTGCTAGTGAATAGAATTGGTACCCTTATTTATAAAAGGGACTCTGGAAGCTCTCTTCCCTGATACACCATGTGAAGGCAGCAAGAAAACGGATGTTCATCAGCCAGGAACCAGGCCCAACGGAGACACCAAATCTGATGACTTCCCAGCTTCCAAAATGGGAGAAAGAAATTTCTGCTTTTGACAATGCCACTATTGTTTCCAGTACTTTGTTCTAGTAACCCAAGTGGACAGACTTTCTGTGAGTACTTTTATTTGCTCCTACAATACATTATACAAACAACCGAATATTTAGTCATTTCATCAGTTAGTAAATTTGTAACATTTTGTGTGCTTAGTAGAGTTCTCCCCAAAATTCATGCCCACTTACAACCTCAAAATGTGAACTTTTTTGGAAATTGGATCATTCCAGGTGCTAAAGATCTTGACATTGGATTTAGGCATTAAATTCAATGATTGGTTTACTTATGAAAGAGGAAAGAACACACACAAGACACAGGGAAGAAAGCCAGGTGAACATAGAAACCTGCCATAAGCCAAGGACTGCCAGGACCTACTGGAAATTTGAAGAAGCAACAAATTTTTCATTAGAGCCTTCTGGAGAACATGTCTTGCCAGAACCTTGACTTTAGACTCCCCAAATCATGACAGAATTAAATTCTGTTGTTTTTAGTCACCAAGTGTGTGATGACCTGGTATAGACGCTTTAGGAAATTAACATAGTATTCTATTTTATATATTGAGAGAAATGCATTTTACCAATTCCTTATTATTGGAAAAGCAGATTGTTTCTAATTTGAAAGAAACCACTAGGATTTGCATTTGTTGTTTTTTTATGTAATAAGCAACAACGAAAAGAGAACTATACATATTTATTTATGCAGTTGTCTGGTTTTAATTTTTATTTAGCATGAATTTTATAAAGATTGCTGAATCAAAAGATTTCCACTCTTGATACATAAAGTAGCTGTTTTCATTATTCTACTCACTTTAAAGCCATTTATACAAAGAACATTTCTTAAATTGTTGAATACTTTTAGATTTTAAGTATCTTTTTGTGGTACTGGGGATTGAAACTAGGGGCTCATGCATGTCAGGCAAACACTCTACCTCTGATCTACCTCACCAGCCCTGTTTGAGTGTTTTTGAATCTCCAGATACTTTTAACATTCTGTGTAGACAGGTATATTTATATATGTATTTTATTTATAATTTCTGCTTATGGGATCACATTTGTGTATCTCCATTTATCTTAAACTTTTATATGAATATCACCTATTCATTTTTGTCACATTATTATTAACTTTAATTTTGACCCATGTATTTTATGTTATCATTTGTCAGACATGAACTTCTACTTTTTGCCTAAATATCTAGCTGTTTAGTCTATTTGTGCTACTATAACAAAACACCACAGAAATTTTTTTTTCAGTTTTGGAGACTAGGAAGTCCAAGATCAAGTTGCTGGTGGGATTGGTGTCTAGTGAGGACCGCTCATTACTTTCAAGTCAATGCTTTGTTACTATGTCCTCTGGAAGGTAGGATCCCATAGAAGGGACTGAAGGTCAAGCAGACTTTCCATTTTGCTAATCCCACCAAAGATTACATCTCTTCTTTTTAGAGAGAGAATCAATTTTATTTATTTATTCATCTGGACCTTGTTTCTATGACACTTAGTTGTGTATGAGGTACTGGGGTTTGAACCCAGGGCCTCATGCATACTAGGCAAGTGCTCCAACTGCTGAGCAACCACTCCAGGCCAAGACCACAACTCTTAATGCTATTGTATTGGAGATTAAGTTTCAATACAAATTTTAGAGGGAAGATCACAGTTCAAACATAGTCCTAGCTAGATGAAATGAAACCGTTTGCTTAATCTTTTCTTTTCTCACTGATGTGAAGTCCTTTATTATATACTACACTTTCATCTGTAATTAGATCTATTTGTAGAATTTCTATTACTTTCCATGGAATATCTATCTTCATGTCACTAAATATCATTTTTAAATTCTAGTTTTACATTATGTTGGAAGAACAGAATTAACAGATGAAACTCAGGAGGACAAGTGGAATGATTGGGAGAATTTTGCAACAGTTCTTATGATGAGGGGCTAGGTTAGGGATGTAGTCATAGGACAGGACAGAGAGGACAGATTTTAGAAATATTTATTGAGTAAACTCAGCAATTGGGTGTGTGGAAGATACACCAATGTTGAATATGTAGATATGTTTCATTTTATATACGCAGTTGAAAAAAATGTAAAGTGCTACTAACTAATAAAAAGAATTTTGGGGGGCTGGAGCAGTAGCTCCGTGGTTACAGCATTTGCCTGGCATGCATGAGTACAAAAGTTCAAACCTCAGCACCACACACGCAACAAACTGTCCAAGGAATGAACGTCACCTGAAAAACTAAATAAAGATTGCTTGTCTCTTTTTCTCTGTCCCTTCTTTTTTTAAAAAAAAAAAAAAGAGGGCGGGGGACAGAAAATATTCCATTATGCACATGACTATCCTGAAGTACTTCAGGTCTTGTAAGTATTCATCAAACATTAAAGTACAAGATTATGACCAAAGAGTTGTCAAGGCTGGCACTCAGAATTCAAGGATATTGAATATGTGATTATTAATCTCATAATAAAGGGTGTGATTTCCCAAGGAAAATATATAGAACAGTGATTCTTAAATTTCATCACACATAGTAATTACCTGGGGATCAAGAAGAAAATGCAGGCTCCACTCAGAGATTCTCATCCTGAGTTATGGGTGAGGATCAGGAATCTTCATCTTTTTCAAGTGACACAAAAGATACTGATAGATTGGTCATGGCAGTCTCTAAGAAACACATTTAGTACATGAAGCTGCAGGCCAGAAAATAACACTAAAGAGTCACTAAGCTCTGAAAACTAGAAGGAAAATCCAGGGAAGGGCATCATGAGGACTGAAAAAAGAGGCAAAACAGTAATTAGAAGAAGAGAGAATCAAGGAATCAAGAGAGCCCAGCTATCCAAAGAGTGGGAATCATTAGAGACCAAGGCAGCCCAGCTGCCAAACCACATAAGAAAAGAAAAATGCTGTGATGTTCAAAGCCTTGAATGATACGCATGTTTAAAGATTCAGGCAAAAGGAACACAATTGTGGGATTTATGGCATTTATTTTCAGCAAGAACGGCAGAACACACAGTCCATGTGAATTATGTGCTTTTTATTCCTGATATTTTTTCTATAAAGCAAAGTGACTTCTTTGAAATTCATCATATGGGTTTAAATTTTTAATCAAAATGGTAATTTTCAAGTGGACATATAAAATGTAGAATGAAAATTATTAAATTTTGTTTAGACAGGTGTTTGACTCAGTTGTATTAAAACAATCAAGTAGTCCAAGTTTGATTTAAAACTAAGCAATAGGAAAAATAAAGAAATTTCTTATAGCATAGATGATTTAAAACTTTATGCCAATCTCCCAGCACTCCAAAGGGAAAAGGTTAATTCCTGCTTCATAAATCCCATAGTATCTCTTGGAATTTATTGAATAACAAATGAATTTTATATGGATAATGAACTAGATATATTCACATAAACAAATTCATGAAAATACAGCTAAACTGGAAAAGTATAAATAGTATCATTTCCTCCAATATCTTACCATTTTAAAAAATAACTAAAAACAGTCATTTTTTATTAACCTTGTAATATTGCCTCACCCTTTTGGTCATGTTGAGGTACCTACTAAGTTATTCATTTCATATTATGTGAAACTTGACAGATACTATTAATACAAAGAATTCTCCATTTGGGAAGCAAGAAATTAGAGATAAAACAGCAGGGCTGTTTTGAAGATTAAATGACATTACTACATCCGATTAAGTACTTGGCATGTAGTACAGGCTCAGCAAATAAATAGTGCCCCTGCTTTTCTTTCTGATAAGGTAGAGGAAGCTATTAGGGTAATACTCACATGAAGACCCAATTCTAACCAGTAAGAGGGTAGAACTGACAAATTCCTTGGTAAAAGATAAATTGATGTTGATCAAATTGGGAAGAACTGAACTCTCTACTATTTTATATTTTGTGAAGACTTCCACAGTTTCAGAGAAAATATAAGCCCCAATCATTTAATGGGAAAAAACTAACTCAAGAACAGTGGAAGGCACTAAAAAATGTACTTGAACCTGATGAAAACAAATGGAGAACATCCCTAAATAACTTTATGAGATACAGTTAAACTCAAACATTGTTCAATAATCAGCACAGACCAAATCAGGAAAGTGGCAGTCATGAGAGTGTGATATAATTTCATCCTTCAACACACAGGGACTGAGAATTCAGTGCACAGTTTTCAGAGGGCATTAGTGAGTAGGGACCACACCTACTGACTGTTGTATTTCCTTTTACTCTAAATGTTTATGGGTATAGTCTCATGGGATATGACTGCTGGGGAAAATCATGAAATACAACCATCAGAATTGAGAAAATTCAGGGACAAGGCAAGTTAAACCGCACACAATTTCAATACTTTGTCATTGCTAAACTGCAGGGTTTTTTTATTGAGAGATTTATTATTGAACAACCATACAAGTTTTTAACAAAATAATATAAAATGTGTATAGAATCTGGATATTAGAATTACCCCCAAGAGTGCCCCAATTACCCCCTGCCCTTATCCCTCCCTTCCCCTTCCCACAATATCTCTAAAAAAGTATTATGTTGTATAACATCACACCTTATCTAGATTTAACACATGATACTAGACCAACTTTCTCACTGGTTAGGGTCTAGATCCAGCCACCACAGATGAGTGGAGACATTCGACCCTTGGTTCTCTGGGTTAAGCTTATTTTTCTCAGCAAGCTTTCTTCCATAGCCATCCCATTCACCTTCAAAGGCTGCAATATCATGGTTTCTAATTGCTGTGTAGAATTCCGTGGTATAAATGTACCTCAGTTTTTGGATCCATTCATCCAGTGAGGGACATCTGGGTTGTTTCCATAATCTAGCAATAGTAAATTGAGCTGCTATGAACATAGATATTGCTGTGTCACTATAATGAGCTGATTTTAAATCCCCTGGAAAAAATACCCAGGAGTGAATAGCAGGATCGTATGCTGGGCTCATCCCTAGTTTTTTGAAAATTCTCCACACTGCTTTCCAGAGGGCCTGTACCAGTCTGCAGCTCCACCAACAGTGTGTTAGTGTGCCTATCTCTCCACCGCCCCTCCAGCATCTATTATTGTTTATTTTCTTCATCTTTGCCATTGTGACTGGCATAAGGTGATACCTTAATGTAGTTTTCATTTTTATTTCTCTGATTACTAGTGATTTGGAGCACTTTCTCATGTATCCATTGGCTTGATCAATTTCCTCTGTTGAGAAGTTTCTATTTAGCGCTTTGGCCCATTTATTAATCGGATTGCTTGTTTTTTTGAGGATGTTGTAGACTCTGGATATGAGGCCCCTGTCACAGGAATCATAGCCCATGATTTTCTGCATTTCTGTAGGAAACCTCTTGACTCTTTTGATTGTTTCCTTGGCAGTGCAAAAGCTTTTTAGCTTTATGGCATCTCATTCACTGATTTTTTACTTTACTTCCTTCACTTTAGGAGACATGTTGAGAAAGTCTTTGCCTATCCCAAATGCTGAAGTGAATACATATAATGGTGAAATTATACAGATTTAATGCTACCCACATTAAGATACCTATGTCATTCTTTACTGACATAGAAAAAGCAATTCTCAAATTCATTTGGAACGATAAGAAACCTAGAATTGCCCAAACACTACAAAGCAAGAAAGATGAAACAGGCAGTTTCGCCATACCAGATTTAAAACTATACTACAGAGCCATAGTAACAAAGACAGCATGGTACTGGTATCAAGATAGGAAAGAAGACCAATGGAATAGAATAGAAGACCCTGAAACAAACCCTCAAATCTTTAAACATCTTATTTTTAACAAAGGGGGACAAAATATTACATGGTGAGGAGACAGCCTCTTCAACAAATGGTGTTGGACAAACTGGACAGCCACTTGCAGAAAGTTGAAATTAGACCCATCTCTTTCTCCTTGCACAAGAATCAAATCAAAATGGATCAAGGAGCTAGGAATTAAAACAGCTACCTTGCAACTGATGGAAGACAAATTAGGTCCAACACTTCAGCATTTGGGAGTAGGCACGGACTTTCTAAACAGCAGTTTTTAAAAAGAAAATTAAAAAATAGCATTAATGGCAAACTACACCTTCAGTGAGAGACTTAGAAGGAATGATTCATTCTGTTAGGAAGAATTTTGAAGTTCTTATCCAATCCACTGAATTCATTACGTGAAAAAACTGAGTTCAAGGAAAATTGACTGTTCTTATGTCACGTAGCTTATTAAGAACAAAAGGAAGACTTATCTAGACTTCCCAGGTAGAACTGTCAAACTAATTGCAAAACTTGTTTATATTTTCAGAAAACATGAGAATTAAAAGGACAGAACTTTCCTAGTACTATTCTTTCAAATGACATTTAAAAGTTTAGGTTCCAAAGGTTGCAACAAATTATACTTTACCAGAGGATAATTGTATAGATATTTTTATCTTTCAGGGCTTTCCAAATATACAGATCCTTTATTTCTCCAATTATGAATCACACCCAGGTGGTGAGATGCGGAAATCTTGCAAATATATTGAAAGTCAGGATTTAATCATCTGAGTACTTGTGAACGATTCCAACATTAAATATATTTACACCCACATTAGTTAATCTTATATAATTATCATGCTTGACTGTTTTATATTGGAAAAAATTGTGACTCTTCTTCCCCCTGTAAAAAAGTATGAATCTAATATTATAGAGTCCATCTTTATGAAATTCTTTTAGTATATATACTATAATAAATATTCAATTTCCTACAAAATACTCAAACACATTATTTAAAGAATAGAGAAATTTATAATTGGGGAAAGTAATTGTGAAATACAAAGATAAAAATCTGTATCTATAATATGACCTCAAAAGCAGAAATGATCAACAAAAATCCATGGATATGATTTTCACTGAGATTTATGAGATTATCTTCTGCACTTGTCTATTTTTTAGTTTTCTGTAATAATCATGTGTTTCATAGCAACAATAAGTTTTATATTCAGAAGGTTAAAATGAAACTAAATAAACAAACCAATATGAAAATCTGATTTTCTAAAGCAAACCATATTTTTATGTGAAATTGATAAAAATTAATTAGTACAGAAGATATCATTTTATCTGTATAGATTAAAAAACATTATCAAATTCTTCTTAAGACTATTATTGTAAATCAACACCTAAGCACATGCCTCCTAGGTAGTCAGTCCATGATGAGTAACTGGACGTTCCCTTCGAGTTCCAAATGAACAGGAATGCTGAATGTTGGCTGCTTCCATACTAATGTAATACCTGGCATTAAGAAATTTACTACCATATGCTTTCCTTTTCCTTCCCACCTTCCTGTGCATTTATTTGAATGATAAATTTTCTGGATCTCCTTCATGAATCCAGCTGGAAATCATTTTTGAACTAGTATGCAATTGATATGAACATTAAATTTACAATGAATTATTTAAAAGGAGAAATATTAGCATGATTTATAAAGGACTTTGCTTGTCAAAGATAGCTTGGCTTCTCAAACTGCTGTGTCTGTTGATTGGTAATTGAAATTGGTCTTTCAGGTATACTAATGCTTTATTCTAAAGAAATTCCATGAACATTAAAATGATTTCCATTATAACCAAATGAACAAAAATAGAAGGTCTATGACAAACCAAAAATGGCTCTTGAACTGGAGTTGTATCGTGTTGTTTTTGGAAATTTAAAACACTTACTTTACTGAAACCAAACTCATTGCTGGGAGCACATGTCTGTAATCTCAGCTACTCAGGAGGCTGAGGCAGGAGTGTGGCAAGTTTTAGACCAGCTTCAGCAACTTAGACTGTCTCTAAGGTAAAACAAAATATAAAAAAATGGAATAAAATATAATGGATGGGGATGTAGCTTAGTGATAGCTTGCCTAGCACACATGAAGACCAGAGTTTGATCCCCAGTACCCCTCAAAAAAAGTGCATGTGTGTGTGCGTGTATGTATAAAAGCTTGCCGAGCAGGCCAAATCTGCAGATGCAGACACCCCAAAAATGATGAAAGGGCAATACTTACAAAAAATTGTCCCCAAACTTATCCGAGATGGGGCTGGTTGGGACTCCCAAGAGAGAAGCATTAAGTACAGTTGACCAATCATCTGAAGCATTTATTAGGGGACACATATGAAGAGTGCTAAAACGGTCCTCAGGATAGGCAGCAAAAATGTCTTAACTCAGTATGTTTGCAATGGACAAGTTTACATAAGGGCTTATGCTATCTGATTTGGGGACAGCTCTAATTTCTATGCTGTTCAGTAATATGTTTGACTTTTTCAGTGTTCTAAGAAACAACCTAAACAAGTTTACCAGTGCCTGGGAATGTTCAACTCCTGGGCTTGGTCTAAAGCCTTCAGGGGAAACAGCTGGCCAGGTCGCAGCAATCAAGGTACTGTACTTCTGGTTGAGGACACAGAAAAAATGGAGAGCAGCCTGAAGGGGTGGAGGGACACTATGTTAACTTGAATATATGTACAAGTATCACCCTCCCACAGGGCAATGCCAGCTGAAAATGAACACTTATGGTCTGGAGTGCTTGCCTGGCTGGCATGTGCGAGGATCTAGGTTCGAACCCTAGCACCACACACACAACTAGGTGTCAGAAAAACAAGGACCAGGTGAAAAAAAATAAGTAAAACTGATTCTTTCTCTCATTCTGTTTAAAAAAAAAAAGAGAAAGAAGAAAACAAACACTTATTTACGAAAACATTTCTTAGAAATGTGTGGCTTGAAAATTTTTTGCAAAATAACTAAAATGTCACCTGTAGTTACTAGTGATTTATAGACACATTGTCACTGATTTTCCACTAGCATCTTATCAATCAAAACTGAACATATCTACTGAGCAGCAAATTATATAATGATCAGTACAAATACTAAAGATTGGATATACGCTGGTGACCAGAATACAAATGAATGGGGTTCCAAATACTTAATCTTCTTTTCCCTTAAAAATCTCCTTATTTTTAAGTTCCTACATTCAGCTAACATATATCCTTCTTTAGCCACCTCTATATTACTTCCATTGTCTCATGGCATAGGTAGGTATCAACTCCCCCTTATTGGTGGACAGTTAAGTGTCAAAGTTTATGAAAATATTAATCCTGAGTATTTTCTCACTTTCCAATTCAGAAATTCTCCCTTCAGAGTTCTTTATAATCTTTAGGTGAGAAGACTCTAAGATGTCCCCCATTCCCCTATAGTCCACATTTTCTAAGTCATATGCCATTGGACAGTGACTTGGCTTTTGACCAGTAGTCACTTGCAAATTGTCCCTAAGGCTTTCCCTGAAAGTTGCCATGTTGTAAACTGCTTTAAATGAGAGGCCCATGAGGCAAGGAAGAAAAGGACCTAACTAATCGCCAGGACACTACCAAGGCCCTCAATTCAACAATCTACTAGCAAATACATAAATTAGATCTTCCCTCACCAGGTCCTCAGATGAGACTAACCCTAATTTATACTTTCATTATAGCCTGACCAGTGAAGACATGCTGGATTCCCAAGCCACAAAAGCTGAAACATAACATGTGTTGTTTAAGTCATCAAGTTTGTGGAAATAAAGTTATGCAGATAAAACTAAAGTTTGGAGTTTTTAGTTTTCTTCTTTTAGTAGTTCTCAAATTTATACTTGGCTTAATTGCAAACATTCTACTTTGTAATCACACACTAAAAACTTCCATCTTTTATTTCCTTGAACACAATAAACATATTTAAAGTGTAGCTAATGGTTCCAATAGTTGTGTCTCTTTGAGTCTATTATTGTTCCTGCTGGTTTTCATTCCTTTTTTTTCCCCCCTGTGC
Source organism: Aplodontia rufa (assembly GCA_004027875.1). NCBI lineage: Eukaryota > Metazoa > Chordata > Mammalia > Rodentia > Aplodontiidae > Aplodontia > Aplodontia rufa. Next base: position 26,984 of record PVKS010023130.1, read on the forward strand.
CTGGTTATGATGTGAATGAAGATCCTTTATTTGAGGAAGTATTTGTTGAAATACTTGGAGGTCTAGGAAAACCTCCTCCTCCAGTTTTGCCTCTTCCATATGCTTAGAGGCATTCGAAATTTAATGTCAACTTAGTAAACATTCAAAATTTTAGAATCTTCTGAGCTACCTAGATAAACATTCTTTGCAAACGGTTTACTTCTTTTTCACCCTTACCTTTAGGGTGCTGTCCTTCAGGGTCTCAAACCACAGTATTCCACTGGAATCATAACCCTGTAAGTCCTACACCTTAAATTTTAATTATAAACACTGCTCATCCTTTCAGCCTCTTAGTGGTTAACAAATGCTCCCCTCCAAAGCAAAAGCAGACCTGACAATAAGTTCATCTTTCTGGATTTGTGTTTTCTTTCACTATCAGTTTGGCAATTATTCCCAACTTTTTTGCTCTCCAAAGCCTTCCAGTGTATGTTTGCTAGTCATGTATTATAAAAAGACTGGGCAAATATAGTCCATCAGTTTAGGAAGCAAAAGTTGGAAAGGGATTACTGGATTTTTTTGATGGGGTCACCTTATAACTTTTAAGCCAATCTATACATGAATCACCATTTGGGCACCTTCTCTAGGGGGCTTCAACCTTTAAAAAGACTCTCAGCATTCTTCCATAACTAGAGAAAGCAGCGCTGTAGACAACCTGATTTAGACCAGAAAGGGTGGCTTCATATTTAGTGTAGCATCCAAATACTCTCTGGCCACCCATTTGGTTCCATAAAAATTGAAAAAAATTCACCACAGTTTACTAATCTTATAAGTAAATTGCCCAAGCAATACAAATTAGTTAACCATTCACTTGGCAAACGAAAAAGGGAATAGAAGTTCAAATACTTTGCCAGATTAACTTTATACAGCATCTTCTACCCCACAGGTTAGAGGTTTCATTTCATTTATTTTAAATGAAATTGAATTCCTTTGAACTTGATTCATAATCATAAATTCATTTTCTGCCTATTGCTAGAAAATTTAGATTTTAAAGCCTACAGAATAACTGTAAAGAATGGGACTTGCTACCAATAATGCAAATTCTCAACAGCTATTTAGGCCTGAGGAACCATAAATTTAATGTCCCAGGAACAAAATATTTCACAGAAATTATTGTGGTAGGTCCAATAGTGTTGGCCATATAGAGAAATAAGGAGCAGCAGGAACAGTGACAAAATGGTGTGTGAATGCACTGCCCCAGCTAAAGGAACACAGAACAACTATTCCCAGCTCCTGTCTACTGTTGCCCTGGAGTCGTCAGATCTTCCCAGTTTTCAAAAAACATGTGGAAAACTGGATGTTTCCTTTTTCTATACCTGCCAATAAATTAACGAACAAACAATGCTCTATTGTTTAACAACAAAAGGTACGCTCAACTGCTGAACCAAATTATCTGCTGTCCCTTCCAGCTTTAAATCCTGCCTACTTTCTTTCTGAGTTTTATAAACAAAGATTAAGAGGAAACATCAAAAGTTCAAGGAAGTATTAATATATTACTTATAAATACTGCTAGTGTGCAATAAAAAAATCAAGTTTTACATGACATCCAAAGAAATATTTTCCGAGAGGCTAATTCTCATGCAAACTTTCATTGTCTCAAGGTCAGGAGTGCTTTCAATAATTCAAATCTACAATTAAAATAATTAAGGACAGCCAGATCCTTTATAAAGCTTACTATTTGGGGTGCATACTGCTGCAATCTGTCTACCTACCTACCTATCATCTAACATCTACAGTATGAATAAGGCCATAGGGAAAAACATGATTCTCATTTTTATGTATGCTCAAATAGATTTACATATATATACATATGAAATTTAAAGATGATATATTTATAGTATTCTATATGCCGGTACTAAATTTTCATAAAAATATTCTGAGTATATGTTTAAACTGAAATATTAAAACACCATGTTTATAATCACTTATTGTAAAACAAAGACAGGTATGTTTTATCTTCAGGTTATTTTTTTTTAATGGGGTGTGTATGTGTTACTAGGGACTGAATCCACAGGAGCTCTACTAGTGAGCTATACCCCCAGCCCTTTTCATTTCTAATTTTGAGACAGGGACTCACAAAGTTGCCCAAGCTGATCTTGAACTAGCTTTCCTCCTTCCTCAGCCTGGGAAAATAGGGTTGTGCCTGGCTTGTCCTCAGGCTTTAGGATAAAATTTCATTTACTTTGTATAAAAATATATGAAAGGTTATTTTAAAAAAGCAAATGAGATACCACTGGATTTACCAATTTAGACTTCTGATCAATTTGATTCATTCCTATAAATATCACTTTACAACTTAAATCCAATCGTAATTGCTACATAATTATAAAAAATAATTATCTTATAACCATTTTCTCTAAAAAATAAAAGTCAAAACATAACCTACACATTAAATTTCAGACTTCTATACAAAGCAATATAAAAGTTTTAAGAGCCAATATCAAGTGTCAAATGCTATTTACAAAAATTTTACCAAGAAAATGCAGAATCTGTAGGACCAAAAACAAAAACAAAAAAATATAATGCAATAAATAACTGAGGCAGAACCTAGTACTTTTCAGAGGAGAAATGAAGATTAAAAGGATAGCTTATAGAAACATTACTTAAACCAAGCTATGAGTAGTATTAAAGTTATATAGTCATAAGTTATATTTAACATACAAGTAAGACTATTTTGATAGCAAGTATTACCAAATTTTCGTCAATCATGTGTTTATTATTCACCAAATTAGTAATCATGTCTCAACACTTGTAACATCATTAACTATAATTTCTCAGTCTCTGGGATTTCTATTCTTTCCTGATTTTCATTATTCATTGCTATTTTTCTGTTTTTTTACAAATCTTCTAACCAAACTTTGGACTCCAAAGTAGTCTCCTTTTGAGTTTAGAAATGCAACCCATTCAATCAAATATTGGTCAACACTGATGTTCTAAACCTACAGGCTTATTTATATCTATTCTTGATATTCTCTGTAGCAGTTGTATTCCACTATCTTCCTACTTATTATTTTCTGCTACCTCTATCCAAAGCCATGATTTTTGTCCCAATTTCTATAATACTAAATGAAGAATTTAAAAAATTTTATGCCCAACAATTTTATAGAAATTAATTCAAGCATTATGCAACATAGGTTAGAGTAAAAATAGGCATACTAATTAACTTTGTTAGTAGTCTTAATTCATTAAGGCTGCAATAACAAAATACCACAAACTGCGCAGCAGTAGCTGAGAAACAGAAATTTATTTCACACAGGTCTAGAGGACAGAAAATCCACCAATGAGCCAGCAGAATCAGTATTTGGTAAGGGCCTGCTCTTTGGTTCATAAATACCTCCTTGCCATCTTCACATGGTAGAACAGGTGAATGAACTGCTTTGGGCCTTTTAGAATAATAATTCCATTTATTCCAACTATTTTCCAAAAGGCCCTACCTTTCTAATACCATAGTCCTGGAAGTAAGGATTTCAACGTGAATTTTGGGGAAAAACAAGCATTCAGACCATTAGTGCTGGTTTGTTAGAATATCTCATTTAAAAAAAAAATCTAAGTAGTTCATATCTAGCACCTAAATTTTTAGTTTCTTGAGACCAACTCTTAGAAAAAAGTAAAAACATACATATAGAGAGAAACTATCTAGTGGATTGTGCTATATGGAGCGAATGGCTATTTATGCCAATATGCAATTTCTGCGAAAATTGGCCACACGCCTCATGAGAGTTAGCTGAAAAACTCTTTAATAAGCTAAATAAATTGGCCTTTTAAAAAATAAATGCAGAGCAATCAACATCAGCCACTTTTAGAAGCTATAAAAATATAACTGAAAAGAAAAAAATATATTCACAATTACACAAAAATTTAGGTATAAATAACTGTGTAGAGATCTACATAAGGAAAACCTTAAGCTTTGCTGAGATGTGAAAGATATAAATAAATAAGAACATATGCCAGATCTCAAATTAGAAATTAGAAAGACTGCTTTAATTAATTGACATTCATTCACAAGCATTTATTAAACAAAAAACTTCTGTGATTCTAGCATCTGAAGTAGATTAGCAAAGCCAGTTTAAAGGTCAAAGTTGGCATTCTTATTTTTTTTTTCACTGAGAATATCACTCATGTTTAACCATTAGGCAAAGGTTGGGTGCTGACTAAAACAGAAGACTCCCTCGCTTAAGTATACTATTAAAACTTTTCTATTTTTCTTTCCTGTTCAAACCAAGACTGAGAATTTTGTAAAAAGCATCAATTTACTATATATACTATAGACTGTTCATGTTTTGAAGGGGGTATGAGTAGAGCTCTGAAATACTATACCAATGTTAACAAAAAATATTAAAAATAGAAAGGAAAAATATGTTAAAACATCAACAGATTCTTAAATATTTGAATTACTGTCATATTACTTTTAAATCACATACAAATAATCCCAAGGTATTAAAGAAAATCAACTTAGTATTTCAGTTAGTAGTATGTAAACAAAATGACCTTTAAATCAACAATGTCCAAAACTAAATCTTTCAGTAATGAATTGGAATAGAATGAGGTCTAATTACAGATTAACATAAGAAATAGGTCTCAAATATTAACGCATTTAATATTGGACAGTTACAAGTGGCACCTTTAAAATCCTTTTATTGTTCCTTTAATGAAATTTAAATACTTTCAAAGTCCTAAATGAAATGTTTCTGTTAGTTTTCTAACAGTTGTGATTTGTCTTCTTTTGGCTTACGCAGTAGAAAGTGAACTATCTGAAGTAGAACATCGTCATTAAAACCTTTCACCTCGTTATTCTCGATTGTCTCATAAAGAGGTTTACTTTGTGTCCCCCAGCATATATTTTTACGAGGGTTATTCTGATCAGCTTGTACAGTCAATGCCAAAGTATTTAACTGGTAGCAGAAAAACGAAAAATATTTTCCATCTGTGATCACACCCTGGGAGACAAAGGGTCGAGTAATATCCGCTTCACTCCAGAATCCTACAAAAGAAAGTAATGAAATTTACATGCAGAGTAAATTTTACCAAAACTAAACAAACACATCAAAGGGTAGAAAATACCTCCTACAACCTTAAAGATTTCAAGCTTCCCTATCTTCTCCATCCTAACCCCATATTCAAATTCTACATCAAAATTTATTTCCTCCCTTCTATTTAGGTATCCCCAAACTCCTGATTCTTCTTTTTTATTATCAGCCTTTGACAACTTTCAGCCTTAACTTATTTCATCTAAGAAGTTTAATAAGCTCTGTGTATGCAGATCTCTCTTTCATCTAGGAGTACCTTCATTCCTCACGGACCTCTACAAATATATTCAAATTTCTCCATATCCACAGTATCTACCACCCAATAACACTATAGCCATTTGTTTTGCCAAATCCCCACTCCCTCCACACACAAAACTCTTCAGATAAAATCGTCTTTGTACAGATTCAACACATCCTTACCTAAATTCAGTGTATTCCTTTATACGCTTCAACTGTCATTTAGCCTAGAGTCTCTTATGTCATAAGGTTCCACGAAGCCTTAGTATCTTTATTACTCAAAATTTCTGGCTGTTTTTTGTTGTGGGCTCATTGGTTTTAATACTTTTAAACTCAAATACCTAGGCCAAGCAGCAATTTTACCTCACACATATTTTACAGCATCCTTAATGGAGACACCTAAAGAATATTGTTAAAATATGGAAATAA
>PVKS010023131.1:0-32779 GCA_004027875.1 Aplodontia rufa
CCTTAAAATAATGATGGTAATCCTGAAAAGGTGTAGTGGCATACAACCTGAGGTATTTGTAGAGATGTACTGGGAAAGAGCCGGGGTGGGGGGTGGGGGTAATTAGGGAGGCTCTAGGGGGTAAATCTAATTTTCAGAATATAAATATATTGTTTCTTTGGAAAAAATGATGATGATAGGAACTGGAGCGGTGGCTCAGTGGTTACAGCACTTGCCTGGCATGTCCTAGGATGCGGATTCAAACCCTAGCACCACATACACATTAAAGTGTCAGAGCAACAAAACCCACATGAAAAACTAAATAAAATTCATCCTCTCCCTCACTGTCTCTTTAAAAAAAAAAAAAACAAATACAAATACAAAAAACAAAAAATAATGGTGATAACCATGTAGGCAAAGTAGCAGATCATGTTTGGTAAGGGTCTGGGCATTCAGTGCCTTGGCTCATCTCTCTCTCAACTGCCTGTCTAGACCTTCTTCTCTCTCTATTCTGCTAACATATCACCAGTATAAATGAAACTCATTGTTTCCTCTTTTCTAACTTCTTCATTTTTATAGTCAGAGCTGGTCACTTGCTCTCTGCCTTCCTAAAACTCTCCTATCATAGTGTTTGAAGAACCTATCAAGCCAGGCAAGGTGGTATACATGTTTAGTTCCAGCTTCTAGGAGGCTGATGCAAGAAGATTGCTTGAACCCTGGGGTTCAAGGTTGCCTGGCCCACTGGCTTCCATCTTCCCCAGAACACACATGCACACGCACACACACATATATGTACACACACACACTTACGTACACACACACAAATGGGAAATAAGCACATGAAAAATGGTCAGTACTGTTAGTCATCAGGGAAATTCAAGTCAGAGCCATAAAGAAATGCCATTTTATCTTAATTAAGTTGGCTAAAAAGAAAAACTATTGGTCAGATACAGACAATTGGAGACTTCATACATTATTGGAGGGATTGTAAATGGTACAGTCACTTTGGAAAACAGCCTGACAGTTCTTCAAAAGGTTAAACAGGGGAGGGAGGGAAAAGGTGAATTATCAATACGGCTGGGTACACTCGACTCGATGAAAAGCCCAACTGTACTCAGGCAGGCATAAAAATTCAGAAATTTCAATAATTAATATACAAATATAGGCTTATTTCTATCTATAGCATAGAGGAATTACAGAGGAGACATGAGATTGGGGGAATGGATGAAGGGGGAAGATCCTGGACTAGGATCAGGCTTAACTTACTTATCAATATCTATGTATGCATGAATATGTAACAATTCTGTCCAATATGTAAGATATGTTGAACCAATTTTTTAAAAAAGGTTAAAAATAGAATTACCATATGACCTAGTAATTCCACTGACAGATATATATCTAAGAAATTTGAAAACATGTCAATGCAAAGTCATATACACAAATATTCATGACAGCAATATTCACGATAGCTACAAAGTAGAAACAATCCAAATGCCCCTCACCTGATGAATTGCTAAATAGAATATCCCTACAAGGATATATTTTTTAATTATAAAAGAAAGTAACAAAAGAGGTTGAGGGTATTGCTCAGCGGTAGAATACTTGCCTAGTAAGCGGTTGAGGGAATAGCTCGGCGGTAGAATACTTGCCTAGTATGTATATACATGCACAGACCCTAGGTTTGATTTCCAGCACTGTGAGTGGGGGAGGATAGAGAAAGCAATGAAGTATTGATACATACTACAACCTGTATTAATATTGAAAACTTTATACATGACAGAAGCCAGTCACAAAGGCTACGTATTTTATGTTCCATTTATATGAAATGTCCAGAATAGGCATATTAAGAAGACAGAAATTAGATTAGTGGTTGCCAGGAGCTGAGAAGGGAGGGACAGAGCAGAGAATGTCTGCTAATGAAGCTAGAGTTGATGAAATGTTCTAAACATGGGCAGTGATGTTGATTTTACAACTCCGTGATGTACTAAAAACCACTGAACTGTACACTGTAAAAAGATAAATTTTATGGTGTGTGAATAATATGTCAATAAAACTATTATAAAAAAAAGAACCCATCGTATAGCATTAAAATTACGTTTTCTGGTGTATTTCTTCCTCCTAGTAGATTAGACTGAGTTCCCTTCATCCTTACACATTGTGGGTACTTCACTAATGCAAAAAATTTTCAATGATGTCAGATGTAGCTCAGTGGTAGAGTATTAGCATGTGCAAAGCCCAGATTCAATTACCAGCACTGCAAAAATCAACAAAAACCTTGATGAGTCATTAATTAATTCATTGATCTAATCTTTGAAAAAAGTTTAATTTTTTTTTTTTTTTTTGGCAGGGTTTGGGGCATTAGAGCACTAGTGAGTAAGCCCAGGGCCTCTCACACGCTAAGCAAGCACTCTAGCACTGAGCTACATCCCCAACCTGAAGTTTATGATGTTGACAGGCAGGAGGAACAGAAGATTATTCCCTGTAGAGGCAATGGCTGAGCAAAGGCCAGGATCAAACCCGAGCAGCCTGCAATTCCCCATTGGATAGAAGTAGGAATAGAAGCAGTCTAGGTAAGTGTGTTGAGGGGGTACTATGTGCTAAGTTTGTTCAATATTTAATTGTTATTAATGGTTGTTAATTGATGGTGTGTGGCTAACTAAAGCTATTTTCAGACAAAAATGCTGATTCTGTCTTTCTGCCCCTACACCTTCCCTACCTCCTTAGTTTAGTCAAAAGTTACCAGTGAGGTAGCTACAATGGTAACAAAACATAGAATCAGGGGCTGGAGTGGTGGCTCAGCCTTCAGAGCACTTACCTGGCATGCACAAGGATTCAGGTTCAAACCTCAGCACTACATATACAACTTTGTTGGGGAAACAAATAAAAATTGATCCTCTCAAAAAAAAAAAAAAGAGAGAGAGAAGAGCAAAGTAAGTTCATCTTTAAGGGGCCATAGCCAGCTTTGCCTACTTCCTGAAAATCCTGCTTTAAAAGCCCTGGTCAGGGGCTAGAGATGAGGTTCAGTAGAATACTTGCCTAGTATGCAGAAGGCCCTGAGTTCAGTCTCTAACCCTGCAAATAAATAATAAGGGGGACAGGAGCCCATGGTTAGGGCTAGGTGTGTGGCTCAGTGGGGAGAGCATGTGCAAGGTCCTACTTCAATCCCCAGCACCAAAAAAAAAATAGCCTATGATGATCGCCATACTTCATTCACACAGTTACTGAGAGTCCAACTTTACCACCTTTTATTTCTTGTTGTTTTTTTTGTTACCAGTGATTGAACCCAGGGGCACTTAACCAGTGAGACACATCCCCAGCTCTTTTTATTTTTGATTTTGAGACAGGGTCTCTTGCTAAATTGCTGAGGCGTGCTTTGAACTTGCATTCCTTTTGCCTCAGCTTCTGGAGCCTCTGGAGCCTCTGGGATTATAGGCATGCACCACCTTGCCTAGCCACTTTCCCACACTTCTAAAGCCAGAAGTCTTCTGTTTGCACCCACCTATCCAGAATTCTTCCTTCCTTTATTAATTCAACATTTAGTTTCTGCCAGAGACTGTGCCTGGCACTGGACATGGCTGTAAATAACTAAACTATACTATTAATATATGTGATAGAATCCAAAGTTGAATAGAATTTCTGTTTGACTTAGTACCAGTGTTCTAGAAGGCTTCAAAACCTTCTCCAGTGAATTTTTTTTTGTGTGTGTGTGAGAATACCACTTTGCATTTGAATTGTAGATGTGAGGGTATAGCTCAGTGGTTGATCTGCTTGCCTTGCATGTGCCAAGCCCTGGATGTGCAATCCACAGCAACACACACACACACACACTCACACATACACAGATTTAATATGCAATATTTAACTTGATATTAAAATCTATTAAAACAAAGGGGAGGGAAGTTATATATCTTCATTTTATAGGTAAAACCAATGAAATTGATTCCTTCAAGTTCACTAGTAAATAGCAAAGCCTGCTTGGGAACCCAGCTGTGACTTCTAACTGGTCGCCTTTTCTATTGCTCTTTACCAAAACAGGAAGTGCTGACTTCTTAGGGGGCAGCTGCCTCTATCTGTGTGTAAACAATACAGCAGCAGAGAACTGTTAGGTTTGCTCTTTTTAAATTTTTAATAAACTACATTTAGTTTATTACCAATTTTATAAATAGGCAGTCATCAAGATGCAACATAATGAATTCGCAGATGAGGACATTGTGAAAATATGTTTCAGTGACTCTTGTACATGCACAGTTAATAAGAACAAAAACTAAATCTGTAGATGGTTAGTAGCAAAGTGTTTACTTCCTAACCTGTGGGGACCACCCACCAAAGCTAATCCTGGAGTTCCTTCTCATTCATCTCAGTGATCTGCCTCAGTGTGAATGACTTCCAAATCCAATTCAACTTGCAAAATATTTGGTGTGCTGAGAACATAAACAAAAATAAGCCCTACCCCAGATTTCACTGCTGCACTAAGAAAAACAAATAATTAAAATACAATGGTGAAAGTGACATGCCTGTACTCCCAGCTACTCTGAAGGCTGAGACAAGATTGTTTGAGCTCAGGGGTTCAAGGCCAGCCAGCCTGAGCAACTTAGGGAGACATGAGACCCTGTCCTAAAAGTAAGATGCTGAATATGTCCTATAATGGGCAAATACTATAAGAATGTACAAGTTTTCCTAAGAAACAAGGTTAGGAAACAATTATGTGTAGTAAACATTACTGAAGGATAATTCTACATCTAAAACTTTGCAAGCTTTCTAGCTAAAGAAAATAATAGGAAGATATAATTTTTATTGAATCATTATTGTTTACTGGATATTATACTAATTGCGTTATAAATAAAGAATCTCATTCAATCCTCACAATGACTCAGTATTATTTTTATTGTACATACAGATAAGGAATCTGATACCCACATACATTAAGTGACTTGTTCTATATCCCACAGTTGGCAACAGGACAGAGCCAGTTTCGACTCCTAAGTACAGTCTCTTGGGCTGGGATGTAGCTCAGTGGTAGAGCATTTGCCTAGCATGACTGAGAGTTTGGACTCAATCCCCAACACTGCAAAAAAAAAAAAAAAAAAAAACCACGTGCATTCTCTTAATCATGACTCTATACGGATGCTTTTCCTCCTAACTTCAACCGTACTTGGATCTTGCTTACACTGATGTCGTGTCCAAGGCAAGCATAATAGACAGATTTTATTTTATAGAAAGTAAAGCTTAGGGAAAAGAGCAGAGCTCCCCCAGAGTGGGGGAAGGGGACAGAGCCAATGAGGCAGTGAGGTTTGCCATTTTTATATGACCTCCTCTCCTGGATTGGTAACTGCTTCCGTGCTCCTGTATCTAGGACACAGGCTCCAGGAATTCTGGTCCAGTCTTTGGTCCATGCCTTAGGCGCCAAAAGAAAGAATGTGGTTCCTAACTTAGCAGCAGGGAGTGTCTGCATCTGGGCCTATCTTGACGGACCCTTATTAGCAATGGGGGATGTCTTTGCCCTCTCAGGAAAGATAACTGTCAGTCGATTTTCTCCTTATCCAGGAACATCTACGCTGGCTGCCTAACTTTTCTCTGCCTCAACACTGGCAGGCTTGACCTTCTTTTCCTTAGAGTCTCTCAGCCATCACCTTTCCTTCTTTCCCTTTCTATCCTCCAGCCCTGCTAAATGACTCACAGGTAGCCCCTGGTAGGTGGTGTGGCATTTCTTCCCTTGTAAGCATGTTTCCCACTGCCTGGATGAGCCAAATAACAGAGCCACCAAACCTGTTTTAAATCTGGCGGAATGAAAGATGAAAAAGAATCATAAGAGTAGAGTGTGTTTGAAAAGTTAATATGTCACTTTCATAATACTGAAAGAATTTAAGGAATTACAGAAGAGGAAAATTCACAGTAGAGTGTACATGTGAGAAGATCTTACTGGTAGAAAGGAGGGAAATAAAAAAAAAAAAAAAAGAAAGGAGGGAAATACATTCTCTCCAAGTGCAATTGTAACATTCAACTCATTTAATCCTTTAGGACAAAGATAGTTAATACTTCAAGGTGTTATTTTTATATATGACATTCTTAGACCAAGAAAAAAAATTTTTTTTGTGTGGTTTGGATCAAACTCAGGACCTCGCACATTCTAGGCAAGCATGCTGCCACTAAACTACACCCCCAGGCCCCAAACCAAAATTCTAGGTGTGTGTTTTAATACAGCATAAATAAATACACATACAAATATTTGTGTATATATGTATTTATACACATACTCTTTTTTTTTTTTTTTAAGAGAGAGGGACAGTGAGAGAGACAGAAAGAGAGAAACAACTTTAGTTTTTCACATGGCTTTAGTTGCTCCAACACTTAGTTGTGTTCGTGGTGCCAGGCAAGCGTCGAAACCACTGAGCCACTGCTCCAGCCCTATACACATACTCTTAAATAAAGCCTAAGTCATAAAGAGGATCCAAATAACAATATCCTGTTTTTTTGAACAGCAAAAATATAAGATACATGTCAGATGCGGCTAAATCAGTATTTGAAGGAAAATCATTTTACTCTTCCATGCTTGTATCAATTCCTGGTACAAAGAAGAAGGGGAAGAGGAAGGGGAAGGGGAAAAGAAAGGGGATGGGGACAGGGAGAAAGAAAGAAAGAAAAAAAACAGCTCATATTTTTTTTGTTGTTTTTTTTTTTAAGAGAGAGGGACAGTGTGAGAGAGAAAGAAAGAGAGAATCAATTTTATTTAGTTTTTCATGTAGTTTTCATTGCTCAGACATTTCATTGTATACATATTGGTGGGGTTCAAACCCGCGTCCTTGCACATGCCAGGCACAGTAACCACTGACCCACTGCTCCAGCCCTGGATTATTTTGTTTTTGTGGCTATTATTTAACCCAGCAATTGTAGCTTACATATATTTACTAAAGAAATGTTTAAATATGAATGTTCAAAAAAATTTTTTTTCACCACAAATTTTTTTGTTTTTCAGTAGTGATTATAGAACTGAGGGTCTTGTGCGTATTTGGAAAGCACTCTACTACTGAGCTAACCACCCCAACCCTTACCACAGATGGCTTTGAGAATAAAAAATTTAGCCAGGTACAGGAGGTAAACTCCTATAATGTCAAGAACTCAGAACGCTGAGGCAGGAGGATTGCAAGCTGGAGGACAGCCTCAGCAATTTAGCGAGGCTCTAAGCAACTTAGTAAGACCCTGTCTCAAAATGAAAAATAAAAAGGACTGGGAGCCGGGTGTGGTGGCACATGCCTGTAATCCCAGTGACTGGAGAGGCTATGGCAGGAGGATTGCAAGTTCAAAGCCAGTCTTAGTTACTTGCCAAGGACCTGAGCAATTTAGTAAGACTCTGTCTCAAACTAAAATATAATAAGAGCTGGGGATGTGGCTCAGTGTTTAAGCGCCCCTGGGTTCAATCCCTGGTACTAAAAAAAAAAAAAAAAAAAAGACTTGGGATGTACCTAGTGGTAAAGTGCTCTCCTGGGTTCAATCCCTAAGACTCAAGGAGGAGGAGGAGGAGAAAATTAGAAACTATCTAAATTTGATGTGGAATAGAATCAGTCTAATTTTCTGTGTATTGACGTAAGCAATAGCCAAACTATTGCTAAAAGAAAAACACAAGTTCTAAAACAATGTGTATAATTCAATTAAAAAAGAAAAAAGCCTGGGAAGATATATGCAAAATTATCACATATTTATCTCCTGTGAATGAGATTTAAAGACTGCACTTTTATTTAAAGCATTTCTAATTGACTTTTTTTTTTTAAGAGAGAGAGAGAGAGAAAGATAGAATCAACTTTATTTCGTTTTTCATGTGGCTCTCGTACCTCTGGCTGTGTACGTGGTGTGGTGCTGGGGTTTGAACCCAAATACTTTCGCATGACAGGCAAGGGCCACCTTAACTGCTGAGCCATCACTCCAACCCCGACTTTTTTTTTTTTTTAAACAATGATTAAAATTAGTAAACTCTAAGGCTGAAGAGGTGACTCAGTGGTTGCAGTGCTTTCCTGGCATGTGCACGGACATGGGTTTGAACCTCAAGACCACATACACAACCAAGTATCAGAGCAATGAAGGCCACATGAAAACTAAATAAAATTGATTCTCTCTTTCTCTCTTTCTCACTGTTCCTCTTTCTCTCTTTCTCTCTCTCTCTTTTTTTTTTTTTAAAGAGAGAGGGACAGTGAGAGAGACAGAGAAAGAGAGAAACAACTTTATTTAGTTTTGCACATGGCCTTAGTTGCTCTAACACTTAGTTGTGTACGTGGTGCTGGGGTTTGAACCTGGGTCCTCATGCTTGCCAAGCAAGCGCTGAAACCGCTGAGCCACTGCTCCAGCCCTCCCTCTTTCTCTTAAAAAAAAAAAAAAATTGGTAAACTTCACTGGGTGTGGTAGAACAGGCTGCTTGGGAGGCTGTGACATGAGGATGGAAAGTTCAAAGCCAGCCTGGGCAATTTGGTGAGATCCTGTCTCAAAAAAATAAATAAATAAATAAAAAGGGCTGGGAATGTGGCTCAGTGTTAAAATGCCCCTGGGTTCAAAAAAAAAAAAAAAAGAGTAAACTCAGTGAAGTTTGTGGGAATTTTTTGATTTTGTTTTTGATTGGGGATTGAAACCAGGTATGCTCTACCACTGAGCTACATTATAGCCCTTTTCATTTTTTAAATTTTTATACAGGGTCTCCTTAAATTGCCTTGACCTTGGTATCTTCCTACTTCAGCTTACCAAGTAGGTAAGATTATAGTACTACCAGCATGTCCAGCCTCAAAGAAGACGTTGCTGTTTTGGTAAAAATGGTCATTTGACTCAAAGGATTCTTAGAAAACTTTCTAAAGTTTCAAAAAGTATACAATCCCCATAATGTGTAAACTGTTCCTTTTTTTCTGGTATTGGAGATTGAACCCAGGGCCTCGTGCATGTGCATTCTAACTAACCATATGCTCTACCACTCAGCTACATGCATAGCCCCATAATTTTTTTTTTAAAGAGCGATTAGGATTTTTTTAAACAATATTACTTATTTTATGAGACTAATATGACTCTAATCTAAAAATTAGACAGGAATAATAGCCAGAAAAAAAAAACATACTGGTTAATCCTGATTTTGAATGTAGGTACAACCCAACTAGGCTACACAGAAGTTGAGTCCTTCTCAGCCTCCAGACGTGTCTGGAGGATATATTAGAAGTACCATCTCAAAAGGCCTAAGGCTACTTCACCCAATGAGAAAAAAAAAATTCTTATTATCACATCAGACCCCAAGAAGACAGTTAATCGTATTCCCCATTTGAAAACTTAAGCATGATTTTTTTTAATAGAGAAGAAGAATGAGAGAGTAAGAGAGAATTAATTTTATTTATTTTTTCATCTGGTTTTCCAACCAGATGAAAGTGTTGGTTGCTCCAACACTTAGCTGTGTATGTGGTTCTAGGACTCAAACCTAGGTCCTCACGAATGCCAGGCAAGTGGGATACCACTGACCCACTGCTCCAGCCCCCCATTATGGTCTTTTTTAAAAACATAAAATGTATCTATGTATGTAAAATGTGACTAAACATTAAGATATGACAAAGATCAGGGCTGGAGCAGTGACTCGGCAGTTAAAGTGCTTGCCCAGCATGCGCAAGTACACGGGTTCAAATCCCAGCACCCACGTACACAACTAAATGTCAGAGCTACGAAAGCCATGTGAAAAACTCAATAAAAATTGATTCTGTCTGTCTGTCTGTCTCTCTGTCTCTCTGTCTCTGTCTCTCTCTCTCACTGTCCTCTCTTAAAAAGTATATATATATATGACTTAAAAAGTATATATATATGACAAAGGTGGCTGGAGGATGCACCAATGTTCATTGTATCAGTCTCTATACTTCTCAGTATGTTTGAAAGATATGATAATACAGAAGTTTAAATGATTAACTATATACATATTTTTAAATTATATTTCCAAACTTTCCTTTTCATCAAGCAACCTTTTTATTGGACTCTCCTCTAGCCAAATTCTTTGTTCATTCCTGTTCTTCAGAGCTATCACCTTAAAAAAAAAGTTATCTTCCCTTTCTTGCGTTTTGATTCCTTGTCCAACCTAGCAACCTTCAAGTCTTAGGTCCCCACACACTGCTGACACTTAGCCTAGCAAACATCACCCAGGAGAGGCTGCTGAACTGCACAGCTGCTGCTTTGTTCCTTCTGCGGAACTTCATGTGCCTGTCTTCCTTCTGCTTGGGTTTTCAGGGAACAGACCGTCCTGGTCTTCCTCCCACCTCTCTGACTGGGCTTTCTCTGTGGTCTTGACAGCTTCTCCACTAGGGAGCATGTTGTGCCCTATCCTGAGTCACTCCCATATTATAGCAGCTGGCCCTGAGCTGCTCCATTTTGAATGCAAGTGCTAAGGTAGAATGACTCTGCACCTCGCCTGTGCAAGTAGATCACCACCAGATGTTGGGCATAATCATAAGGCACAGACTGATAAATTACTTGTGATAATAAAACTTTGCCAGGGCTGGAGCAGTCGGTGCTTGCCTTGCATGCACAAGTACATGGGTTCAAACCCTAACGCTCATGTACACAACTGTCAGAGCACCGAAAGCCAAGTGAAAAACTCAGTAAAAATTGATTCTCTCTCTCTCTCTCTCTCACTGTCCTTCTCTCAAAAAAAAAAACAAAAAACACTTTGCCACCTGTGAACTTATTGAATTGTCAGTAGCACATAATCACCTGGACTTATCAGAGCCATATCAGAGAAAGTAGAACAGGGGATTTTCTCAGAAACAGCAGACCTGGGGCTGGAGCGGTGGGTCAGCAGTTATGGCACTTGTCTGGCATGCGTGAGGACCTGAGTTCAAACCCCAGGACCACATACACAACAAGGTCTCAGAGCAACGAGGGTCACATGAAAAACTGAATAAAACTGATTCTCGCATTCTCTCTCTCACTATATGTCTCTCTCAAAAAAAAAAAAAGAAGAAGAAGAAATAGCAGACCAATGAATGATGTGACCCCCGTCACCTGAAATATAAAAAGAAAGGGCACCCAAGACTGTGGCATAGCAACACTGACTGACTTTATCATGGACCACCTGATGAACACCTCATTAGACTGCCAGGCAATGAACTTTGGACTCTCTTTCTGGATTTTCAGCTCCGCATGATCCCTTTGCTGTGATTCTGCTCACTTGGAACTCTGCTATTAGGACCCTTTTTGTCATAACAGCTCAGAGGTTGGGTTGTTGGTTATTTGTTTGGTTGATTGTTTAATACTGAGGATGAATCTTGAATGCCAGGACATTTTTATTATTATCATTATTTTTATCTTATTTATTTATTTATTTTGGTGGTACTGGGCATTGAACCCGAAGACTCTATACCCACTGAACTATATCCTGGGCTTGCTTTATTTATTTATTTATTTATTTATTTATTTATTTTGGGGACTGAACCCTGGGTCTCAAGCCACTGAGCCATCATATCCCTAAGCCCTTTTTATTTTTTATTTATTGTTTATTTATTTAGAGAGGACAGTGAGAGAAAGAGAAAGAATCAATTTTATGTAGTTTTTCATGTGGCTTTCATTGCTGACACTTGTTGAGTCATGGTGCTTGGATTTGAACTTGCATCCTCATACATGCCAGGCAAGTGCTGCAACTGCTGAACCACTGCTCCAGCCCCAGCCCTTTTTATTTTTAAATAAAATTTTAAATTTTTTCTTACGAAGGATTGAACCCAGGGGTACTTAACTGCTGAGTCACATCACCAGCCCTTTATATTTTTTTTATTTTGAGGCAGGGTCTTGCTAAAAAGCTTAGGGCCTCACTAAGCTGCTGATGCTGGCTTAAATTGCAATCTTCCTGCCTCAGCCTTCCAAGCCGCTGGGATTACAGGTGTTCACCACTGTGCACAGCAGCATTTTATTTTGAGACTATGTCTTGCTAAATTTTCAGGCAGGTCTTGAATTTGGAGATCTCCCTCTTCAACCTTCCAAGTCACTGGGATTACAGGCCGGCACCAGACAGGGGTGGGGGTGGGGAGGGGGAGAAGGAGGGGGAGTATTGTGCTGTTAACCCTTTATCTGGCCACATGCAGTGACTCTTTGCAACTCTGTTTCCATAGGCCCCACCTTGCACTGATTCTTTAAATCCTGTGACCTCCTGAACACTTTCTCAGCCTTTTAGTAATCTATGGATCACTGTGTGAAGTGTGATTTAAGTGTTATACACATTAATAATTAATAATTAGGATTGGAATGGAAAAGAGAACTTGCAATTGAAATGGTCACAATTACCAAGTGAAACCAGCAGTATTCTGCAAAGAAAAGCACATGAAACTAATGCAGTTTAATAATTTCATTGATAAAAAATAATAATAATTTTATTGATATTCCAAATAGTCTATGTAAATGGCATTGCTTGCTCAACTCAGGACCTACCTCCCTGATTGCCATCTTCGCCTTATTTCTTATTTCATCCACCATCTTGGCTCCAATTACATTTGTTGATGACTTGGGGTTGGGGATTTAGCTCAGTGGCAGAGCACTTGCCTAGCATGCACAAGGCCCCAAATTCAGTCCTCACCCCTAAAAAAAAAAAAAAAAGAAAAAGAAAGTGTTGATGACTTTCGGATGCTTCTGCTTTTCAGAGCTGATGTCCTCTAGTTCAGAGACTGGGCATCAATCCTGATTCTACCACGCACTAGATAAGTGACCTTAAGCAATTTATTTAGTTTATCTTTTTTTTCTTTTTTAAAAGAGAAGGACAGGGCTGGAACTGTGGCTCAGTGGTTACAGCGCTTGCCTAGCATGTGCAAGTACACAGGTTCAAACCCCAGCACCCACTTACACAACTAAGTGTCAGAGCAACAAAAGCCATGTGAAAAACTCAATAAAAATTGATTCTCTGTCTCTCTCTCTCTCACTGTCCTTCTCTCTCTAAAAAAAAAAGCCACTCCAGGCCCTTAGTTTATCTTTTGATTTTGTTGTATTATATGAAAATAAGAGTCCCTCCTAAAAAGAATTGAGAAACAAGGTTTATAAAATCTTTATTACAACACCTATCATATTTGGTTAATAAGTGTTACATTCTTGGCACCTCCACTTACAATTCCAAATACAGGAAAAAGAACCCAGGTGTCCCAGACTAAACTCTTTACATTCTCTGTAAACCCATCCATCTTTCTAAATTCCCTTCTGAGCCACACTAGGTAGAATCTTGCATCCTGTTCAACTGTTCTCCTTGCTGGACATAATTTATATCCAATGGGTTGCAAATTCCTGCGGATACATTTTTGTTCCTCTCTATCTTTACTTTCTCTTGCTTCACGCAGGCTCTTCACATTGCTCAACTCAGCTCCTTCGAGAGTCTCTAAATTGTTCTCCCTGACCCCAGAGTGGCTATCTTAAATCTATTTTCTGTCCTCCTCCATTAGCCTAGCTAAAACACTACTCTGACAAAGTCAACCACACCTTTAAACCTTACACTGCCTGTGAGATAACCAAAACTGAACAAAGAATGAACCTATCTAGAGACATTTTGGTGAGGTTTTGCAGAACCCTCATTCTCTACCCCTGTGATGCTATGAAATACATATTTGGTAGCCACCCCAATTTCCTGGGAGCGGGGAAGCTCCTAAAATCCTTGGAATCTCCGAAGTAATAAATGTCCTTTTGTATGCTAATGAGATGACTGATGGTTGGCAGTCCCTAGGTAGCTTCTGAGGGCTGGTTTCCGGAGGAAAGACCAAGGAAGCTTTAGAGGGCTGGGAGTTTTACCCCATCCTCCAACCTCTGGGAAGGGAGGGGTGTTGAAGATTGAGCTGATTACCAAAGACCAATGGTCAATCATGCCTGTGTAAGGTCAAATCTTGCCCAAAAGGAAGGGGCTGGGGGGCTGGGTTTAGAGAGTATTCAGACAGATGAAACGAAACTGGAGGTTCCTGAGGGGTGACATACCCAGAGAGGTCATGGAAACCCTATGTCCTGACCAAATGTCTTGTTCTATACATCTCTTCATCTGTATCCTTTATAATAAACCAGTAAACATAAATAAATTGTTTCCCACTGGGCTGCTGGTGTGCCTGAGGCAGGAGGATCACAAGTTCAAGGCTATCCTGTGCAACGTAATGTGACTCTGTCATAAAATAAAACTTTATAAAAAGGGCTGGGAATGTAGCTCAGTGGTAGAGCACCCCTGGATTCAATTCTTAATACTGAGGCAGAAAAAAAATGTTTTTCTGAGTTCTGTGAACAGTTCCAGCAAATTAGTCAAACTGGAGGAGGAAGTTGTGGGATCCTTAATTAAGAGTAAGTGGATCAGAAGCTCAGGTAAAACAACCTAAGACTTGTGGTTTGTATCAAAAGTGGGCACAGCCTTGTGGGACTGCCGCTTACTTGTGGTATTCGCTATCATCTCCAGGTAGGTGAGTTTTGGAACTGAAGTAGATTAGAGAGCTTCCAGCTGGCATCCAGTGTGGAACTGATCACTTGTTTGTAAGGAGAAATCCCCACAGGCTTCTTGGTGACCAGAAGTTACTTTTGTTTTCTATATCTTAGGAAGTCCTGAAAAATATTTTAATTAAGTTATTATTTTTTTTTAAGAGAAAAGGGTAGTGAGAGAGAGAGAAGGAATCAATTTTTATTTAGTTTTTCATGTGGCTTCTGTTGCTCCAACAGTTGGTTGTATACATGGTACTGAGGTTTGAACCTGCATCTTCCTACATGCCAGACAAGCACCTTAATCACTGAGCCACCGCTCCAGCCAACTGCATTCAAGTCTTGAGGAGCACATTAGAACCACAAGGAGAACTTTAAAGATCCCCATGCCCAGGTTGCACTGCAGATCTTTTAAACCATAATCTCTGGGGTGGGACTCGGGCCTCAGTGCTTCGAGAGCTCCCTAGGCAATTCCAATATGCAGCCAAGATGGAGAAACACTGCTTAGGGTCATAGTAATATAATTTAATAGATATGCTTTGTTGACTATTGCCACTGTGTCAAGCACTGAATTTCCCCATTTACATTTACTTACAATCTTCCCAACAACTCCAGGGCTTCAGTCATTATTCCCACTTTCAGAAACTAATATTGAGGCTTACCAAAGTTTTGCTTCTTGCCCACAGGCGACAAGTTAGCAGAGCCAGGACTCAAATTCAGGACTTTTCTGACTCAAAATCTGGGTTTCAGGCCACTGCTAGATAATATAGCATTCTTAGAGCCATCAATAAGGTATAAGCAAGTATTAGGGAAATGTGAGACTAAATGTTAGAGGAGGTGCTGGCTCAGCAATGACTAAAAAGAAGCCCTCAGCTCTCCTGGTAGAAGAACTCAAGTTGAGGACTGAGACAAATATAATTTAACTTGGCATTGCCCAAAGTCCCACTTTGTGACTTTACCCTTCTGAGCCTCGATGTCCTTAGATATAAGGTGGAGATAACAATACCTGCTTTGTAGAATTGCTAGAAAGATCAAATGTGATAATACTCATGAAAGCACCTGGAACATACTGAGAGCAATAAATGTTTGCATATCTCATATCCCTCTCCAAGAACAAATTCTTCTCCCTTTTTTTTTGTTTTTTTGTTTTGTTTTGTTAGTAGGGATTGAACTCAGGGATGCTTAGCCACCGAGCCACATCCCCAGCCATTTTTGTATTTTATTTTGAGTCAGGGTCTCACTAAGTTGCTTAGGGCCTCACTAAATAGCTGAGGCTGGCTTTGCTGGGATGACATCTGTGCACCTCTCCTATTTTCCCCCTAACCTGTCAGGACCTAGGGGTTGGTGGTTGCTGTTGCTGTGAGCTCAGTTTGGAAGAAGCAATTTCTCTGTTCTTTAACATTTTCCACTAGTTGACTCTGTTTCCATATTCTCTTCTGAACTCAGCCACTCACAAGGACCAATACCTCCTTTTCCTTGCCACTGTTTGAATCACCTACATTCAAACCTTTGCCTAGATGCATGAAGTGAATCACCTTCCTTTTCTACTTTGGCGGTCATTCTGTCAAATCCCTCCTCTGCTCCTGATTCTGTAAGGTCTCTCCTCTTTTGATTAACCACCCCTCTCTGTGATCCACCACTTACAGGTTTTACCCTCCACTAAGATCTACTTGTTATTACAGTGTTGGTATGCACAGCCCTGGGTCGATGGCACATGTTTTGATCATAACCCCCTGGACCATATAGACACTGCATCTCCTGCTTCCTAAGAACACCCAGCTTCCAGGAAAGGTCCAAATTAAGTGTCTCTCCTACTTCTCTCTCTCCACCTATATAAGCCAGACTCTTGTCAGCATACCACCACTCCTGGCTAGGAAGGTTTCTTTCCTCTGGACTCAGACAAAACTGAGAGAGTCTTCGGACAGGAAATTGTAACTGTACTAACCTTCAGCTTCTGGTTTTCTTTGGCTTTTATTGACTTTCTTGGTAATTTTTTGTTAATCCTTTAAAATTGTGTATTAATTAAAATGGGTCATAGTAGGAAAATGTAATAGAAAGGAGAAAATAAAAACAGAAGAAAGAGGGCTTGGGGATGTTGCTCCACGATAGAGCACACGCTTACTATGCACAAGACCCTGTGTTCAATCCCCAGCATCATAGGAACACAAGCAAACATCAAGCGAAAGAGCAAAATAAATAAATAAATAAAATAAAAGAAGGAGGGGAGAGAAAAGCAGCCAAAAGGATGTGACAGGAAAAGGAGAAGGAAAGCAAACGAAATCTGTGGCATGGAATGAGTGATCATCCTGCATCAGCCTGTGGTCAGAGGTCAGCCTTGGCTTCTGGTTCTGTTATCACTTGCAGAACACCAATCTCAACATCAGCCCCGACTGCCTCACCCAATGGATCTGTGCACTATTACTGTTTCCTCCTTTCCCTACTCTTAATACTATCCCTGATTAATAGCTGAGCCCAAGAGTTGTGGACAAGTCAGAGTGTATGCATCAGAAGAGTGGGCTCAGATACATAAAAGTGTTGCAATATTCAGTGTAGAGTTTCAGCTCTCCTGGCTTTCAAGGTGGGAAACAACTTGGGAGTTTATTCTGGGAAACCCATTTCCTTGCCTTTAATCATATCTTCCAGGGTAAAATTTACATGTAACCCATATAACCCACTTATTTCTTTATTTTGGAGAGGGTGCTGGGGATGCATGTACCCCATTGCTTTTTCTTCTTCTTCTTCTTTTTTTTTTTTTTTTTTTTTTTTTTTAAAGAGAGAGAGGACGGTGAGAGAGACAGGGAAGACAGGGAAAGAGAGAAACAACTTTATTGAGTTTGTCACATGGCCTTCGTTGCTCCAACACTTAGTTGTGTACGTGGTGCTGGGGTTTGAACCCGGGTCCTCGTGCCTGCCAGGCAAGCACCGAAACCACTGAGCCACCGCTCCAGCCCTTCTTCTTCTTTTTTTTATTTAAGAGGGACAGTGAGAGAGACAGAGAAAGAGAGAAACAACTTGATTGAGTTTTGCACATGGCCTTCGTTGCTCCAACACTTAGTTGTGTACGTGGTGCTGGGCTCTGAACCTGGGTCCTCCATTTTGCCAGGTAAGCACTGAGACCGCTGAGCCACTGCTCCAGCCCCCCCCCCAACATTTCTTTTCTTTCTTTTTTTTTTTAAAGAGAGAGGGATATTTTATTTAGTTTTTCATGTGGTTTTGTTGCTCCAACACTTCACTGGGTACATGCTGCTGGGGTTTGAACCCACAACCCTGCGCATGCGGGGCACTGAAACCGCTGAGCCACCGCTCCATCCCCCCCATTTCTTTTTTTTCTTTTTTCTTTTTTTTAAAGAGAGAGGGACAATGGGAGAGACATAGAAAGAGAGGAACAACTTTATTTAGTTTTTCACATGGCCTTAGTTGCTCCAACACTTAGTTGTGTACGTGGTGCTGGGGTTTGAACCTGGGTCCTCGTGCTTGCCAGGCAAGCGCTGAAACTGCTGAACCACCGTTCCAGCCCCCCATTTCTTTTTCTAAATTTTTTTTTAGAGAGAGAGGGACAGTGAAAGAGAGAGAGGAGAGAGAGAGAGAATCAATTTTATTTAGTTTTTTTTTTTTAATTTGGTTTTCATTGCTCCAACACTTATTTGTATATATAGTGCTGGGGTTCGAACCTTGGTCCTAGTGCATGCCAGGCAAGTGCCGTAATCACTGAGCCAGTGCTCCAGACCCCCCCCCCAATTTCTTTTCTTTTCTTTTTTAAAGAGATAAACAACTTTATTTAGTTTTTCACATGGCCTTCGTTGCTCCAACACTTAGTTGTGTACGTGGTGCTGGTGTTCGAACCCAGGTCCTTGCTCTTGCCAGGCAAGCGCCAAAACTGCTGAGCCACCCCTCCAGCCCATCTTTCTTTTTCTTTTCTTTCTTTCTTTTTTTTTTAATCTTTCTTTTCCTTTTCTTTTTTTGGTACCAGGGGTTGAACCTAGCAGTGCTTAACAACTGAGCCACATCCCCAGCCCTTTTTATTTTTGAGACGGGGTCTTGCTAAATTGCTTAGGGCCTAAATTGCTGAGGCTGGATTGAACTGGTGATCCTCCTGCCTTAATCTTCCAAGCAGCTGAGATTATGGGTGTGTACCTCTGTGCCCAGCCACATGAATCCCATTTCTAACTCTGTCGAAGCATATGAGTCAACAGGATTGCAAGAATGAGATCATATCTTATTCCATTACACTTTGGGGTGGTATATAATGCACAGGCAAGAACCATACACCAGAGCATCAACTTGACTCATTCATTTTTTTTCAATGGAAGTTTTTTATTAAGATAATTATGGATTTATATACAGTTGTAAGAAATTATATGGAGAAATCCAATGCATCTTTTATCTAGTTTTCCCCAGTGGTAATATGTTACAAAACTATAATATAATATCATAGCCAGGATATTGATATTGATATCTATTATTCAGATTTCCCTAATTTTACTTGTACCCATTTGTGTGTGTGTATTTAGAAATATGCACTTTAATCACATCAGCCTAGATAATGAACAGTTCCATCACTGTGAAGATCCTTTGTGTTGCCTCGAGTAACCAACCATACCCAGCTCCCTCCTGCCCTACCTCTTCCCACCTTACTTAACCTCTGATAGCCACTGTTCTGTATCTAAAATTTTGTCAAAGAGTATGCAACCTTTTGACATTGTTTTTTTGTACTCAGCATAATTCCCTGGAGAATCAACCAAATCGCCACAGGTATCAATAGTTTATTTCCTGTCATTTGTGAGTTCATTCACTTTGATATTCTGTGATTGTGGACAAGTCACTCAGAAGTTCATGCATTTCTACTTGGGAATTTTCTTTTTTTTTCTTTCTTTCTTTTTTTTTTTTTTTTGAAGAGAGAGAGACAGTGAGAGAGACAGAGAAAGAGAGAAACAACTTTATTTAATTTTTCACGTGGCCTTCGTTGCTCCAACACTTAGTTGTGTACGTGGGGCTGGGGTTTGAACTCGGGTCCTTGTGCTTGCCAGGCAAGCGCCGAAACCACTGAGCCACCGCTCCAGCCCCGGAAATTTTCTTAACCCACTGAAGTCTCCATTTATTCATTCATGGTTTTTCTAACAGTAGGAAGTTCATAAAAATAGGGTTTTCTCCCAGGATTGATATGGTGATCAAGTGAGATAATAGATATGAATAATATAAAGTGACATACCCAGGAAGAATGTTATGAGAACAGTCTTTTAGAAAGAAGCTCCTATTTTAATTTTGTTTTTCTTATTTCTTCCAAACATATCAAATTTCTCCTGTTTTGGGATTTTCTTCTAGCAAGGTGAACTCTGGGGATAGGGAACTGACTTTCAGGTCTCCCTTGAGGAAGTAGCTTACCTGAGCAAGGAGAGGGGGAGGGGGAGGGACAGCAAATCACGAAGCTCTCAAAGTTCCTTTCAATTATCCTCAAACCTGTTCTGATACCAGAGTATCTCAAGCTCTATATGCACTATAAAACACCATCAGAACTATGCAAATCAACTAACTGCATTATTAAATAAAAAGACAATTTCTATGACAGAGAAGAAAACCTCTAATTCTATGTATGCAATGTATCACCATAGTCACAAGCACATATATCCATGAAAAAGAGTAAGACGTCTGCTCTAGTTTCTGGAGTTTTTCTGTAAATATTCATTTTGCATTCTGCTAGCGCTCACCAGAGGACAGATGATAGCAAGCTCTAAAGTTTGAGGGAAAAAGTTGGAAATTTCTAGATGGCTGCAGTGGCACATTTTTGTAATCCCAGGAACTCTGGAGACTGAGGCAGGAGGATTACACGTTCCAGATCACCTTTGGTAATTTAGTGTGACCCTGTCTCAAAATATAAAAAGGGCGAAAGGGCTGGGAGTGTAACTCAGTGTTGATTGCCCCTGAGTTCAATGCCCAGTGCTGCAAAAAAAGAAAAAAAAAAGTCTAACTTATTAAGCGTTTTTATTCTCAAACCCGGGGGAGGTATTTATTCTGTTTTAGTGAAAATATTCCTGCCCAAAACTCACTTTCTACTCTAATTCAGTTATATCAGAATTATCAGAGGATTTCAATTTCCTCGCTTACTTATTTAATACGTTTGGGATGGGATCAGGAAACTTATATTAACTTTTTATTTTTTGGTACAAGGAATCCAACCCAGAGTCACTTAACCACTGAACCATACCCCAGCTTTCCCCCTCTCATTTTTTTGAGACAGGGTCTTGCTAAGTTGCTGAAGCTGGCTTCCAACTTGTGATCCTCCTGCCTCTCAGCTTCCCAAGTGGCTGGGATTACAGATCTGTGCCATCACATTGTTACTTGTATTTAATTTAAAAATTCTATGGATGATTCTGATAATCAGTTAATTTGGGAACCTCTCCTTTTTGGGATTTGTCTTTGATGTCCCCTAATGGACTTTATCTGATATCTCTGGCTTTTCCTTTTTCCTGTAAGATTTATTGTCACTAAAGCTTTCCATTTATTTATTTATTTATTTATTCATTCATTCATTTGTTTATTACCAGGGATTGAACCCAGGGGCACTTTACCAGTGAGCCACATCCCTCATCTTTTTTTTTTTTTTTTTTTTGACACAGTTCTGAGGGTTTGCTAAGCTGCTGAGGCTGACCTTGAACTTGAGATCCTTCTCTCTCAGCCTCCTAAGCCTACACCACCATGTCCAGTTTAAAGCTTTCTTTTCTTTTCTTTTCTTTTTCTTTTTTTAAGGAAAGGGGGACAGTGAGAGACAGAAAGAGAGAATCAATTTTTTTTTTTTTTTTTTAGTTTTTCATGTGGCCTTTGTTGCTCTGAGACTTCGGTGTGTACATGGTGCTGGGGTTTGAACTAGCATACTTGCGCATGCCAGGCAAACACTGTAACTGCTGAGCCACTTCTCCAGGACCTAAAGCTTTCCTTTTTATTAATACTGAATATTTTCAAATTCATTGGGTTTTCAACTTCCTCCCTCCACTGGAACTGCCCTGGTCATCATCACTTCTCTTTCTAATCTACTTCAATGATAGGGTGGACAACACCATCTCTTGCCTTGAAATATTTTAAAATCTTCTTTCTTTTTATTTATTTATTGCTTTTTAAAATTTGTTTTACATAGTCTTACACATTGGAGGGAATCATTGTTCATGCATACATAGATATTAACAAAGTAAGTTAAGGCCAATTCTAGTCCAGGATCTCCTCCCCCTTCATCCATTCCCTGATCTAATGTCTCCTCTGAAATACCCCCATGCTATAGATAGAAATGAGCATGTTGATTAATTATTGAAATTTCTGAGTTTATATGCCTGCCTGTGTATATTTTGGCTTCTCATGGGAGTCGAGTGTTCCTAGCTGTATTGATAATCACCCTTTTCCCTCCCTCTTCTCCTTGCCTCCCTCTCTTCTCCCCCCGCCTTCATAGTTCCACCATCTTATGTGAAATTTCAACTTTGGTGGGTTTATTAATTAAACTTAACTCACTTTCATCCTATCTTAGGTTTTTACTCTAGTTTCCACATATCAGAGAAAACATTCGGCTCTTAAGTCTCTGTTTTTTTCAAATCTTGTTTCTAAGATAGGCTCTGCTTCTCTCAAATTCTTTTATTCAGCCCCTTGCTGCCTTCCCCTTTTCCCCTACCCCCCACTCTTCTCTATGTCCTGTGCCCAAGAGCTCTGGCTGGGCTGGGCTCTCTTCCTTGCCTCGTCTGTATTCTATCCCTAGATGATCCCATTTAAGCACCTAGCCTGAAATATTACCCATGTGCTGATAGCACTCACAGTTCTACCTCTACCTTCTGAGCTGCCTACCTGATATCTTCCTTGGTTATCTACTAGAATTTTTTTTTGTTGTTGTTCTGGGGATTGAACACAGGCAATCACTCTACCACTGAAACACATCCCCAGTTCCCACTAGGAGCTCTGACTTAAAAAGTCCAAAGTAGAACTCTGGAACCCCTGCCCCTCATCACCACCACCCATCCTGGTTCTTCAGTCTTCTTCATTTCATTGAACAGCGCCAGCATCCATGCAGTTGGTCAAGTAGTAGTCATCTGCTCTTGCTCATTCACTTTTGAAAGTGTAGCCAAAATTCTTCTCACCTTCCTAGTGCACAGCCCTATCATCTCATGCAATTTAGGCAAGTGCTCTGCCACACCCTCAGCCCTGCCTCCATTCTTGTCTCCTAAGAGTTCATGTTCCCATGAGCACTACTGAAAATGTGAATTCATGGGGCTGGAGTGGTGGCTCAGTGGTATCATGCTTGCTGGCATGCATGAGGACCTGGGTTCAAGCCCCAGCACCACATACACAGCTAAGTGTCAGAGCAACGAAAACCAGATGAAAAACTAAATAAAGTTGATTCCCTCTTTCTCTCTCTCCCTCTCCCTCTTTCTTTAAAAAAAAAAAAAGAATTGTGCAGGGGTTGGGGATTTAGCTCAGTAGCAGAGCACTTGCCTAGCATTCATGGGTTGTGGGTTGTAGCATAGGAGTAGAGTGCTTGTCTATCATGTAGGAGACCCTGAGTTTGATCCTCAGCAACTCTCTCTCTCTCTCTCAATGAATTCTGACCACCATCCTGTTTAAAACCTGATGACTTTCTTTTCACTGTGGATAGAATAAAATCTAACCCTATTTCAGAGGCTACGAAGTCTAAATGATAAAGCTTTGAACCTCGCAGTTTCCTCTGCCTGCAGTGTTTCTCCATACATCTTTGCATTACATACTCCTGGGTATAAGTCCTGGCTCAATCATCATCCCTCAGAGAGACTTTGCATTTTATATGAAGACTCCCCCAACCTGCCTAGACATTCTTTTTTTCTCTTACCTGGTTTATTTTCTCTATCTGAGGCTTTTATTTATATTCTTGTTTCCTTGTTTGCTGCTGGTTCGGGTGAACCACACAGAGCCAAAATGTCGGGTCTTTCTTCACAAAGCATGGACACTCATTCACACCAGAGTATGGAAGACTGACAGGCACTCCAAGTATTCCATTTTTTCCTGGACGCTGCATTTTAACTGGGAATCGGAACTTTAAGACCAGGAAAAAGCAGACTGGTAAGATCTCAATCATCAGTTTACTGAGTGTGGAGCATTTCTTCACCACGCCCCTGAGAAGTCATCCCTGTCTTTACGGGTCACCTTCATTTTCTGTCTGTACTTGCTTCTGGATCCCTTCCAACTTTCCTGGGAGGTTCCCTCGGAAAACTGTTCTTCCTAGTTGGACTGGCCTCCCTTCTCTGAACAGATGTTTAAGCGTCCGGGCTTAGAGACTCCTGTTTGCAGTGGCCGCACCCTGGACACGCTGGTCCAGGCAGTGCCTGAGCTGGGGGTCAGCTGAGCCTTCTCACCCTGCCACCCAGTTTTCAGAAGCCTGCCGCCACCTCCGCGGTGTGCTCCTGGTCTGCCCTGCCCTTGTTCCTGTGCCTTTTCTGGCTTTTTGACTGGCTAGCTGCCCGATCTGGCTTCTGAAAACATTTCACCATTACCTAATTCTGCCCCCTGGTCGCTGGGACTGGAAACACACCGCTCAGTGGAAAGTCAGCACTTCCGCTTCTAGCATCCCCCATCCTCATCAGGGTCCTTGGGGGAAGGATTTAAATGGGGGGTATCTCAATTCCAGGGTGCTAGGAGACCTCTGTGGCACACTCTCAGCCATAGTCTCCCCCTCTTCCTTCAATTGTGCGTTCTCTCTCTCTCTTTCCAGGGATTAAACTCAGCTTCGCTTAACCAATGAGCCACATTCCCAGCCCTTTTATTTTTGAGACAGGCGCTCACTAAATTGCTGAGGCTGGCTTTGAACTTGCCATCCTCCTGCCTCGGCCTCCTGAGGCACTGGGGTTGCAGGTGTGCCCCACTGCTCCCGGCTCCCTTTGTTTTCTCCATTACCTTTGTTCATGACAGGGAAGAGTTATTCCCAGGACTGAATTGAGAATTTGGTACTCCCCCCAGTTAACAGATGTTCTGTAAATGTTTGACATTTATTTAGTGAAAGCAGAGGGCAACTACTTTTATATTAGTAAAAATTACTCAAACTAAAGGTTTTAATTTTCCACACCAGAAGATTTCTTGGGAAGCATACCTTTTGCCCTGCAGATGTATCTGCTGTTCTGACTGCTACCACATATTAGATTTGCTTGTTGTTTGAACTGCATATAAATGGAATCACACAATAAGTACTCTTCTGGTTCTGACTTCTTTGGCATAGCATGTTTTTCAAATTTATTAATGTGGATGCACATGATAGCTCTTTTTATTGTTGGATAGTATTCCATTGTATGGCTATGCCACAATTTTTTCTTCCTTCCATTGATATATTGATAGTCATTCAGATTCCTTTTAGGCTGTTGTGAATAAAGCTACTATGAACATATGTCTATGTCTCTTTTCATGGGTGTGTGATTTAATTTGACTTGAGAAATGACTTAGGAGTAGAATTGTTGGGTCATAGGACATATTTTATTTTATTTTTAATTTTTTTTAAAAGGTAGAGGGACAATGGGAGGGAGCGAGAAAGAGAGAATCAATTTTATTTAGTTTTTCAAGTGGCTTTTGTTGCTCAGACACTTCTTATGTATGTGGCGCTGAGGGTATGAACCAGCATCCCTGTGCGTGTGGGGCAAGCACTGAACCCACTGAGCCACTGCTCCAACACCCATAGGATATATTTTAAAGCTTATTAGAAACTTCCAGTGTTGGGGACTGGTGCAGTGGCTCAGAGGTTGGAGTGCTTGCCTAGTATGTGCAAGGACCTGAGTTCAAACCCCAGCACCACATACGCAATTAAGTGTCAGAGAAATAAAGGTCAGATGAAAAAAATAATAATAAAATTGATTCTTTCCCCTCATTCTCTCCCTCTCCCTCTCTAAAAGAGAAAGAGAGAGAGAGAGAGAGAGAAAGAAAGATAAAAAGAAAGAAAAGTGCCAGGTTTTCCAGGCATTGGAGGCTGAGGGAGGAAGACGGCAAGTTTGAGACCAGCCTCAGCAACTTAGTGAGCCATGTGTCACAAAATAAGAAACTAAAACAGGAACTGGAAATATGGCTCAGTGGTAGTGCGCCCCCCGGGGTTCAACCCCCAGTACTGCATAAACAAACAAAGGTCTGTCAGCCTTCCAAAGTGGTTATATCATTTTATGTTTTGGGGAGCCTATTAAACTACTTAAAATTTGGTTAATAAAATAACATTCAATGACTTGCCTTTCATATGCTTTCTTTGCTGTGAGAATTTCATTGATTATGACCACCAGACTCCAGGAAGCTGTCAGCTTGTGTTGAAGGCTTGTCTTTCAGTTGCAACATACAATGTATTTCAGATCACAAAATTACTTATTAGAGATTGGTCAGTTCTGGCAAGGCATAGTTTCTTATTTCTCCAAAAAATGCTGTATTTTTTCCTGGTTCTGTAAAGAGAGGGGTGGAAATCTAAGTTAATTAGTATAATATTTCAAATGTATTCTTTTTTTTATTACTGCTTGGAAAATTCAAGGAATGTGGGTACATTTCTGTTGTTGTCCTTTTTTTAGGAGAAGGGTGTTTGCTTTATGATAATTGATAATGCTTTACATAAGTTTTATATTTTATGCTATTTTCCATATTTAATTTAAAAATTTAATTTTGAATGGTTCAGTAAAGGGTTTTTTGTTGCTTTTATAATCCACCATTGAGCTACATACCCAGCCTTTTTTATTTTTTATTTTTACAGAGACTTGCCAAATTGCCCAGGCTGGCCTCAAATTTGTGATCCTCCTGCCACAGCCTCCTGAGTTGCTGGAATTACAAATACCACAATTTCCAGCTCGGTACAGGTTTATCCATCCCCTTCCAACACAACACAAATCCTCCCCCATAAAGATTAACCACTGTCTGATTTTGTTTTGGGGATAGGGGCCTGGTGATTAAACCCAGGACCCAGTAGCATGTCTAGCACAAACTCTACCACTAAGCTATCCCCAGCTCCCTGTCCTAACTTTTCTGTTCCTTGTTACCTTCTTTCTGATAGCTGCAGTCTTGATATCCAACTGTTTGTCCCTATACAGATTAGGTTTGGAGTCTTATTTAAAAATATTTCTGGCTGGAGTAGTGGCTCAGCAGTTTCAGAACTTGCCTGGCATGCACAAGGATCCGGGTTGAAACCCCAGCACCAAATGCACCACTGAGTGTTGGAGAAACAAAACCCAGATGAGGGGATAAATAGAGTTGATTCTCTCTTTCTCTCTCTCTCTCAAAAAAATATATATATGACATATATGTATATATACTTATATATGTGGATATATATGTATATATACTTATATATATGTTTCTAATTTCATAGCTTACCCTCCCCATAACATTTTTCCCCTTGCAATTTATTTGTGGAAGTATTTATATCATTTGTCCTACAGAGTTTCCAAGAATCAGGATTTTGTTTGTTCCAATATTGTAAAGTAGTTTGTGACCTCTCGTTATCCACTATTCTCTGTATTTCCTGCAAATTGATGGTTGAATCCAGAGGCTCTGTCAGATTCATCTTGATTTTGTAGGGAAGAACGCTCCTTTGTGGGTGTTGTCTTGTTGTCTTCTTTACCAAGAAGCACGTAATGAGCTAGGTACAGTGACATACAGCTGTAATCCCAGTGATTCAGGAGGCGGAGGCAAGAGGATTGTAAATTCAAGGCCAGCCTCAACAACTTAGTGAAATCCATATAAAAAATAAAAATTAGGGGCCGGAGTGGTGGCTCAGTGGTGGAGTGCTTGCCAGAAATGCACGAGACCTGGGTTGGAACCCCAGCACCACGTATACAACTAAGTGTCGGAAAAACAAAAACCAGATGAAAAAATAAACAAAATTGATTCTCTCTAAAAAATTAAAATGAAAATTAGATAAGGACTGGGAATGTAACACCCCTGGATTCAATCTCCAGAAAAAAAGAGGCACCTAGATAATGGACTAGGTGTGGGGTTCAGTAGTAGAGTGCTTGTGTAGCACACATGAGTCCCTGGGTTTGATCCTCAGTACAGCAAAAAAGACAAAAACAACAACAACAAAAACACATAAAGGCAAAGTCCTGATGACTCTGTGTTGCTAGCAGCCCTTGTGGCTCAATTCACAAGGGGCTGCAAACCATGTTATTGTAATTCAATTTCTGCTTTTATTGTTGGAATGCTTCTATAAAGAGAAACTTTAGCTACTCAATGGTATATTAATGGGAAAAGAAAGAAAAGTTCTTGAATCCTTCCCTATGTACCAGTTTTCAAAACAAAGAATTGATTCCCAACCATTCATCCTCTCAAGATGACTGAATTTTTCTCTGATATCATTATGAAGGTATGAATTTAGACATAATTTTATTTCTACCAGTTCTCAAATTTTCCCATCGTTGGCCAGTGGCAACCTCTCAGAATTAGCTCTTATATTCTTCCAACAGGATTCTAACCATTTCTGATACAGTTCCCTGCCTCTGACATGATTTTCCAAGCCTTGCCTTATTTCTTCTCCTTAGTTCTAGAATCAGTTTTGTTTTTTTTTTTTTTTTGGACTGGTGATTGAACCCATTCTTTTGAAGCAGGGTCTTGCTAAATTGCTTAGGGCCTTGCTAAATTGCTGAAACTGGCCTCAAATTTGCAATCCTCCTCCCTCAGCCTCCCAAGTCCCTAGGTTAGGAGTGTGCCACTATGCCCAGCTGGAATCACTTTTTTACCCCAGGCAACTTTGGTTTCATATAGTGGGGAATGGTGTTTCAAGACCAATTTGACGGCCTGAAGCGGATTTTCTCTCTCCCTCTTTTGCTTAAAAAAAAAAAAGGCCAATTTGAGTGTTAGGATTATTCATTACTATTGGCTGGGTCATTGTTACTTTCCAATTTGTTTTCTCCTTCCTTCCTTTCTTCCCTTTGTTCTTTCTCCTTCAAGCATTCTCTCTCTCTCTCTTTCTCCTCTTTTGGTGTGATCTTGATGATTGAAAGTAGGAGCCTTCTATTACTAAGCGACACCTCTATCCCTTTTTATTTTATTTTGAGATAGGACCTCATTAAGTTGCTGAGGCTGGCTTTGAACTTGGTATCCTCCTGCCTCTCCTGCCTGCTCCTCTTGAGTCACTGGAATTAAAGGTATGTGCACCATGTCCCTTTTCTCTTTTTGATAAAAATGCTTCTTTCTTTTTTTTTTTCCCTTCTCTTCAGTGCCAGGGATCAAACTCAGGGCCTCATGTATGCTGGGCAAGTACTCTGCCACTGAGCTGTGTCCCCAGACCATAGAATACATCTTGATCATAGTGATATTTTCAATTTAAATTCAAAACCATAAAGATCTCACATAACCTCTTCTATAACGCGTCTGTATCTTTGTCTCTTATTTTCTCTACACTCAAAATCCTGTTCTCAAGAGCCCTGGAGATAACAGAGTAAGATATCACCATAATTTCTCATTTGCTTTATTCTTCAATTTTTTTTTAAGAGAGAGGGATAATGAGAGAGAGAGACAGAATCTTTTTTTTTTTTTAGTTTTTCTTGTGGCTTTCGTTGCTCTGACACTTAGTTGTGTATGTGGTGTAGGGTTTGAACTCGTGTCTCCCGCATGCTGGGCAAGTGCCATCACTGCCAAGCCACGGTTCCAGCCCCTATTCTTCTATTTTTTTAAAACTCAGGTTCATTTAATTATAATTAACATACAGTAAAATACATCTATTTAGGAGTACAATTTGATAAGTTTTTGCAAGTGCCTGTCATCCTGCAATCATCACAATAATCAAAACACATGCCAGCCAGACTCAGCTGGGAGGGGACTTCAGAAGGATGTGAACAGTGAGATATGGTGGGCTGACACAGCAAGCCCTCTTCTTTCCTTCTCATTCTACACTCTCCCAGGCATTTCATCTGCTTCTGGTCTTTTAATTGCTGGCTCACAATGACTCCTACATTCATGTCTCCTGAGCTCTAGATGTGACATGGAGATATACCCTCCTGTAGGTGCCACCTTATCTTCCCCCAAACCTGCTCCTTCCCTGCCTATCTTATCATAGTTCTTACCAATTATCTTGTGATTTATCCTTTATCTTCAACCATGTTACCTTCCCCTCAATTCCCAAAGCCAAAAGATATCATCTGTCAACCATCTTTTGAATATCTCTGTCTAAAGCCTTCTTCCTCTTTATCTCTCTACTTCTCAAACTCCACACCTCTTCTTCCTTCCCATTTCTTTCTCTCAGTCTATCTTCAATAGTCGGCAGTTATATTTCTTTCTTTCTTTTGAAGACAGAGAGAGAGAAAGGGAGAGAGAGAAAGAGAGAATCAATTTTGTTTATTTTTTCATCTGGCCTTTGTTTCTCCGACACTTCATTGTGTTCGTGATGCTGGGGTTTGAACCCAGGTCCTCACGAATGCCAGGCAAGTACTCTAACTGCTGATCCACCACTCCAGTCCCAAAGCAGTTATATTTCTTTCTTCTTCTTTTCTTTTTTTTTTTTTTTTAGAGAGAGGGACAGTGAGAGAGAGGAGAGAGAATCAATCTCGTCTGGTTTTTCATTGTGTGCATGGTGCTGGTGTCCTAACACACATCCTCACACATGCCAGGTAAGCACCGCAATCATTGAATCACTGCTCCAGTCTCAAAGTGTTTATATTTCTAAATGTAAATCAGATCATATAATTCTGCAGGTTATAATTCTTGAATGACATGTCACCATTTATAGGATAAAATCCCATACAAGGTATTATTCGCGTTCTAAAATATACTTGCAGTTGCCCCAAATAAGCCATGATATTCCCTTCCTGCTATGGTTCACTCTTTTAATGGACTCTTGCTGTATTGCCTGGACTGGACTCAAACCTGGGCTCAATCTATCTTTCTTCCTTAGCGTCCTGAGTAGCTGGGACTGTAGGTGCGTACCACCATGCCCAAACATTCCACATTTCTTTATCCACATATTTCTTCTATGCCCTCAGGAGATGGAATGCAATTCTCATTTTCTGTGAAGCTTGAGGCGGATTTAGGATTCCTTTCTATTTTCTTTTGCTCTTATTATATCTATGTGTGTGCACGTGCTGGAGATTGAACCCAGAGATTTGTAGGTGACAAGCACCCACTCTACCATGGAGCTACACCCCAAGCCCTTCTACATAACTCAGTTCTGTTTATATGATCTTTACTATTTACCCTAACCCATTGTGGAAAGTCAGCTACTTCAGAATAAGAATCATATTTTAAAAAAATTAGTAGATTCTCATTACATAATATAGTCATTGGCTCGATCAGTTACAGTCTTCTGTGGCTAAGGAAGAAAGGCTGATTCTGATTACACAGGGAGAATTCATAGGAGGGACATCAGCTCATAAGATCAATGTGAAGGATTGAGAACCAGGGTTGGAAGAAAGGACCAGAACTTTCCTTAAGAAATAGAAAGAAGAAGCGGAGATCAGGGCATGCCTGTAAGCCCAGAGACTTGGGAGGCCAAGGCAGGAGAATTGCAAGTTCAAGGCCAGCCTGCCTCAGCAAGTTAGTGAGGCCTTGTCTTAAAATAAAAAAATAAAAAGGACTAGGGATGTAGCTTCATTAATAAAGTGCCCTGGGTTTGAACCCTACTAGAAGAAGGAGGACGGGGGAGAAGGAGAAGAAGAGAGAAAAAAAAAAGCATCAGAGAAAACAGTCTTCTATTAAGAACAAACTGGATGAACTTTAACCATTTTCTGTCTCCTTGGCTGGGCGGAGTTCAGGAAATTAACATCCAATTTCCTGGCTATGCCCATCCTTATCCATGGGTAGGGAATAACTGAGCAATGGGGATGAGATAATTTCTTGAAGGAAATACAACAATGTTGGGAAGGGAAAATAGATATGTGGTAGCTACAAAGACAAAAGTGTACTACACTATATGAAGCACTCAGTAAATATTTAACATGTGAATCAATGAATGAATATACATAAAATTTTACTTTCTGCCATACTCCTCTGCAGCCATCCATTGGAGCTTCAACTAACTCTTGCAATATTTTTTACTGTTGTTGTTTGTACCAGAGATGTAACCCAGGGATGCTTAACAACTGAGCCACATCCTCAGGCCTTTTTATTTTTTTGTTTTGAGACAGAGAGGCTCGCTAAGTTTCTTAGGGCCTCACTAAATTGCTGAGACTGGCTTTGGACTTAAGGTCCTCCTGCCTCAGCCTCCCGAATTTCTGTGATAACAGGTGTGAGCCACTGTGCCTGGCTCTTGCATGGTCTTAATGTTTGTGTCCTCCCTAAATTTGTGAGTTGGAATAAATCGTGAATGTGCTGATTTTTATTTGTTTTTTGGTACTGGAGATAGAACCCAGGGGTGCTTAACCACTGAGCCGTATCCCAAGCCCTTTTTATTTATTTATGTTTTTTAAATACAAATTGCACTCTTTTTTTCTTTTAAAGAGAGAGAATGAGAGAGGGTGAGAGGGAGAGAGAGAGAGAGAGAAAGAAAGAAAGAGAGAAATCAACTGTATTTAGTTTTTCATCTGGCCTTTGTTTCTCCAACACTTAGTTGTGTATGTGGTGCTGGAGTCTGAACCTGGGTTCTCGCACATACCAGGGCAAGCGCTCCAAACTGCTGAGCCACCACACCAGCCCTATTTTTTGTTTTTTAAAGCAGGGTTTCGCTAAATTGCTTAGGTTGGCTTGGAACTTGTGATCCTTCTGCCTCAGCCTCCTGAGTTGCTGGGATAATAGGCAAGTGCTATCACCCCTGGCTCCAATGTGCTGATATTTAGGAAGTGGGGCCTTGGGGCTGGAGTGGTGGCTCAGCGGTTACAGCATTGGCCAACAAGTACAAGGATGTGGATTCAAACCCCAGAATGACATAGACAACCAAGTGTTGGACCAAAGAAAGCCACATGAAAAAGTAAATAAAATTGATTCTTTCTCTCTCTCACACACACACTGTCCCTCTCTTAAAAAAAGAGAGAGGGAGAATCAGGGGTTTTAATCCACATCCCTATGCATGTGAGGCAAGAGCTGAAACCCCTGACCCACCACTCCAGCCCCTGTCCCTCTCTCTTAAAAAACAACTACAACAACAAAAAAGAAGTGGGGCTTTATGAGGTATCATGAGCTCTCCACCCTCTTTTTTTTTTGTGGTCCTGGGGATCGAACCCAGGGCCTCATGCAGGCCAGGCAAGCATTCCACCTCTGGGTCACATCCCCAGCCCTCTTCACCCCTCGTTTTTTTCCATTTATTATTTTTTTTTTAGAGAGAGGAAGAGAGAGGATCAATTTTATTTAGCTTTTCATGTGAATTTTGTTGGTCTGACACTTTGTTGTGTACATGGTGCTGGGGGTTTGAACCCGTGTCCTCATGTATTCCAGACAAGTACTGTAACCACAGAGCCACCACTCCAGCTCCCCCTCTCCACCCTTTTACATGGGTAAAAGAGGT
>PVKS010023132.1:0-32762 GCA_004027875.1 Aplodontia rufa
TTACAAGATTTTAACAAAATAATATAAAATGTGTATAAAATATGTATATATTCTGGATATTGCAATTATCCCCAGGAGTGCCCCCCCAATTATCCTCCCTTATCCCTCCCTTCCCCTTCCCATTATAACTCTAAAAAAAGTATTAGATTGTAAAGCATTACATCTTATCTGGATTTAACTCATGCTACTAGACCAACTTTCTCATTGTCGAGGGTCTAGACCCCGCCTCCACAGATGAGTGGAGACAATCGACCCTTAGATCTCTGGGTTAAGCTGATTTTACTCATCATGATCTCTTCCATAACCATCCATTTACCCTCGAAGGCTGCAATATCATTGTTTCTAATTGCTGTGTAATATTCCATGGTATAAATGTACCACAGCTTTTGGATCCATTCTTCCAGTGAGGGACATCGGGGTTGTTTCCATAGCCTAGCAATAGTAAATTGCCTACACCCCATTCTTAATGTTTCTATATTTCACTTCTACAAGCAATATAGATATTTAGACTTCGAATTTTCCAGAATTAAATGATTGAATAAATATTATTTGGATTCTCAGGGAGGTAAAGAGTTTGCTACGCTGTTGATTGTCTTTCTAGATCGTTCCCTCCCCTCGCCACCCCATATCTAAGGTTGCTCTAAATTATGTATTGCTATGCCTTTTCTGAGTTTGGCAAACTCAGAAAAATACATGAGTTTGGCAAACTTTCACCCAAGCCTGGGTTTTGCTCAAGCCTCCCTCAGACCCTTGAATCTTGGTTTGCTCAGCATGATTTCTTCCATTGCAGTCTATTTACCTTCAAAAGCTGCAATGTTGTTTCTAAATGCTGAGTAGAACTCCATGGTATAAATGCACCACAGTTTTTGGAGCCATTCATCCAGTGAGGGGCGTCTGGGTTGGTTCCATAATTTAGCTATTGTAAAATGAGCTGCTGTGAACATAGATTTTGCTGTATAGCTGCAATTGCTATTTCTAACTCCTCTGGGAAAATGCCCAGAAGAGGGATTGCTGGATCATATGGTGGATCCATCCTTAATGTTTTGAGGATTCTCCACACTGCTTTCCAGAGCAACTGTACCAGTCTGCAGTTTTACCAACAGTATGCTAATGTTTCTATCTCCCCACAACATCTCCAGCATCTGTTATTCTTTATATTCTTCACCATATTAATGTTTTTTAAAATGAAGTTTTATTTTGTAGTTTGGTCATATGCATTAATATTGACCTGAAAATTTTATTTTAACCAGATGAGCAAAAGCACTTCAGTGAGCCATCAAATCAACACTGAAGTTATAATATATAGAGCTTATTTTCATAGTGCAATTTGGCAAAATGGAATTTTATTCTGTCTTTGGGAAGAATATATTTTAGGTTAATAACCATTACCTATGACCTTTAAATGAATGACATAATTTTAAAAGTTCATGTAAAGGTAGAATTGTTATATGATCTGTGACCAAAGAGGGTCTCTGCTCTCAAATGTTGTCCCCTCCTTCTGTTCATTTCTGACTTCAGTGATGAAATGGTACTGAGGAGAGATGAAGGGCTGAAGGGAGAGGGTAGTAGGTGATGGCTCATGGGAGCATATGTGGTTTCTTACAAAGCAGAATAATTGTAGATTAGGAGTAGAGAAATCTCATGTTAATTTTTTTCGCATTTAAAATTTCTGAAATTGAGATTGTCTTAAAATGATTGGCTTATTAAAGTTTAGTGCGAGTATTTTGGCTTAGTGGTACACTAAATACTGATGAACAGTACAATTGATGGCAATTTTGAGCAGCTCTGTGAGCTATTCCTTTCATGTTTCAAGAAAATAAAATTGACAGGGAGAGAAGGGTGGCGGGAAAAGTGGGATAGGGAATAAGAGAAAGAGAGAGAGAGAAGGACAAAAACATGTAGCTGCTGCATATTAAAATTATGTGGGGTGGTCATAAAAATGCCACAACTTTCTATTTTTATTTTTATTTTTTGGTTCCAGCGATTGAACCTAGGGGCACTCAACAACTGAGCCACATCCCCAACCCTTTTTTATATTGATACGGAGTCTTGCCAAGTTACTCAGGGCCTTGGTAAGCTGGTGAGACTGTCTTTGAACTTGGGATCCTCCTGCCTCAGGCTCCTGAGCTGCTGGGTGAGGTGTACCACCTCACCCGACTTAAAAATGCCACTACTACTTCCCCACACATCTTTGGAAGTGGTCCCAGTTTTAAAAGTTTCCCCATGTGATTCTGATAATCTACCAGAGTTGAAGACATACGGTATCAAGGAAATAGATGAACTCAAGAAAGGGGTCTATCTCAAAGGAGTCTTTGATGGGGAAATAATTTCTACCCTGTAGTTGTGAGGATCTCTTTGTATCAAAGTATGTTGAAAGTCATAAAGAACTGAATGGTGTATGATATTACTCCCGTTACTGATTAAACATGGTTAGAGAACAATGGTTATTAAAGGCATAATTAACA
Organism: Aplodontia rufa; assembly: GCA_004027875.1. Classification (NCBI taxonomy): domain Eukaryota; kingdom Metazoa; phylum Chordata; class Mammalia; order Rodentia; family Aplodontiidae; genus Aplodontia; species Aplodontia rufa. The sequence goes on from PVKS010023132.1 coordinate 2,466, forward strand.
TTACTTGATACATATTCGATCTATTTAAAAATGTATGGCATTGATTCTTCTGGAAGTATTTAATAAATGTTGTGTCCTTCAACTATACCGTAGTCTTCCTAAAGTATAGGAGTCTGTATTTTTCTTCCTTTTTCTCCTCATTACATGTATGGTAGTGTTTGGCACTATTTGACCCAAGCATAGCACTATAGTATAAGTCTCTACTACAGGAAACATAATTTTTCCGAAAGGTTTTTCTATGCATTTAGTGACTTTTGCTATTGTTTCAAGATTTCTCTTATTTCAGGTGTAGCTGCTGAAGCTGATTGATATCTTTTCCTTTTTTTTTTTTAAGAAACAGAGGGATAGTATGAGAGAGAGAGAGAATTAGTTTTTTTTTTTTAATTTAGTTTTTCATTTGGCTTTTATTGCTCTGACACTTTGTTGTGTACATGGTACTGGGGTTTGAACCCATGTCCCTGCACATGGGTGGCAAGCACCGAAACTGCTGAGCCACTGCTCCAGCTCCTGATGGCATCTTTTAATGAACTAAAACAGTATTCATGTTTACTATCCATAATCTGAAAATTGGAGTCCCAAATCATTTGGGGAGAAGTTTCAGATTATGGATTTTTGGATTAGAGGATTCAACTGATAAAACCTATGCAAATATTCCAGAATGCAGAAAAATCAGAAATTGAAAACACATCTGGCCCAAGCATTTTGGATAAGAAATACTCAACCTATGTTAACAGTACTATGACTTGCCTATCCCTGTTTTTTTTTTTTAATTATAACACAGCATTACTGTGTTCTATAAAAACAGCATTTGTTTGTATATATCTACTTTATTTTTGGGTTTTATTCAGCCTCCTATTCTTGAAAACAACTTTAGGATTAGAATTATGTCTCTTTATACAGCATCATGTCCACATTTATATTTAAGAGGCTTTATTATTGATTTAATTATATATGTTGGTAGAACAAGCAAAAAGGAGACTGTAGTCTGAATTGCTTTCTAAATATTAAAACATCCAAATATGTGGTTTTTTAAAATGGTTATTTACTAGTTGTTTGTTTTTTAATCAAAAATCTGTTACAGTTTTGTAGACTAATAGGACAGTCCAGATTCCTTCATACATTTAAAGCCTTCATTTTGTACCTTCACTAACCACTTTCCTTTGTGCTCCTACACAACCAATCTTGTCATTTATAGACATTCTGGGTAGCATTACATTTTTATACAGGAATCCCCTTCTCCCCTTTATGCAATCTTTTTTCTCAGTCCATAGTAAGAAGTTGAGGGACAGCATTATAGGTGAGGAAGTTGAGTTCTTTTCTAGATCCTAAGTCGAGTCCTCAGATAATCATTTTTACTTCTGCTTTTAACTTGAGAATTCTCAGCACATTAGGCATATTTGTAATTTGAACATAATTATAAGAAAACATGCAAAAAATTTATATGACTGCTGTTATCTTTCTTTTTTCTTTTTTTTAAAGAGAGAAGGACAGTGAGAGAGTCAGAGAGACAATTTTTATTGAGTTTTTCACATGGCTTTTGTTGCTCTGACTCTTAGTTGTATACATGGTGCTGGGGTTTGAACTCGTGTACTTGCTCATGCTGGGCAAGTGCTGTAACCACCAAGCCACCGCTTCAGCCCCGACTGCTGTTATCTTTGAGGTAAATACATGCTAACCCTGTAAGTTAGTTTACTGCAATCTAAGCATAACCTTTTATTTCTAAAATTCCTGAAGGCAAATTTAGAGATCACATCATCAGCTGTTTAATAGCATGGGCACAATAAGTTTGCCTAACTGGTTTGTTAAGATGCCAGGTGGCATCTTCCTGAGACCCACAGGCAAAAAAATGCTAGGAAAATATTTTAAATGAGAAGAAAGGAGATTACTAGGAATATTTAAAATGTTTTACCTTTTAAATGTACCTGTTCTGTGGAAATATTCCTTCAGTCCTTCTCCAAAGAGTATAGACTCAGAAGTGATGTAAATAGGAGGAGAGTCACTTTAAAATTCTGGAGGATCAGTTCAAAGTCTCAGTTGCTAGCCCAGAGGTCTGTTTTAGCTGGAGTTAGAAGTGCCCTTAAAGGCCTCCACATTCACTGGATGCTCAGTGGTCTGTGGCAATGAATGCCTATAACTTCCTGATGCCTAAGGACTTCCTAACACATCTGATGTCATTACTTACATGCCAGTGCAAATAAGCACCCTTCCTGCTTATTAATTTAACTCAAACAAACTTGGGATGTCCTTTAAAAAATGCCATGTAAAAAGTGCCAGTCAGTCATTTCTCTTCAGTTCTTCAACAGAGTATATCTCAAATTCAGTTGTAGAGTAAGAAGGTCCAGTTTAGAGAAGTTAGAATATTTTGAAGTCTTGGACAGCTTCTTAACTTTTTTTCTTTTTAAGACAGAGTGAGAGAGAACTCGGAGTCAAAAAAATTTTTTTAAAGAGAGAAGGGGAGAGAGAGAGAGAGAATGAGAGTCAATTTTTTTATTGAGTTTTTTCATATGGCTTTCGTTGCTCTGACATTTAGTATGTGGATGGTGGAGTTTGAACCCATGTACTTGCGCCTGCTGGGCAAGCGCCATAACCGCCGAGCTACCACTCCAGCTCAGCAGTCAAATTTTTGTTTTATTTTTTTCATCTGGCATTTGTTTCTCTGACACGTAGCTATGTATGAGATGCTGGGGTTCGAACCCAGGTCCTCATGCATGCCAGGGAAGTGCTGTAACCACTGAGCCACCGCTCCAGTCCTTAACTTTTTATTTTTCTCCTTCCAAGAAACACTTCCTCTAATTTTTATTCAAGGAATTTTAATCGAATTTAGGTCTTTTAGAAAGTATTAGAACTAGCAAAATAAATACTAATGAAATAATAAAACATTCCCAATTGAAGGAGAATACCAGGATTTTTATTTGGTGAAAGAACTAGAAGAGATCTCAGAAATTCACTCATGAGATGATATTATTTTTAGGTCTTTTATTTTAACATAAAAATAAGGTGGCTTTTTTATTATTTCCTTCCAGGTGTTTTTTGGTGTAAGGTAGGTATGCTGCTCATCATTGTTCTCACCAGCCATCTTTTAGCCTCCACTTGAGATTCATTGCATACGTTGCCTTGAGAGACCCTGGAAATGCTGAATACAGTGTACCAGTAATTAGGTTTTAGGAGTTGTAGTGTGGATTCCCCTGCATTTCAGAGAGAAAAGTAAGAAAGGTCCCTAGAGGAAGGATCTTCTAATAAAAATCCTGTGGATGTGAATTCTGTATGCACTCTACATTTTGTTCAGTGCTGTCTCCCCCAGCAAACTGTATGCTTCTTGAAGACAGTACTGTATCTTAATCACTGGGTTCATAATGCCTAGATGGTTCCCTTTGTGTAGTAAGCATTTAGTTAGTGTTAGTGGAATGAAAGAAGTCATTCATCCTAAAAAGATGAATCACAAATGCATTCTTGATTAGCCAGGGGATTTCCTGAGTCTCTTCCCAGGTGACTTCTCATGGAAATATGATTGAACCCTACATGTTTCTAACCACAGTTGTACATTTCTAGCATGTAGTCAAGCTGGTGTCAGACATTCATATACGTATTATATAATAGATAAGTTCTGTCTTGTGACTGTCAAAATGCTTGGTACCCAGAAGGCACATAGTAGGCACATAGAATGGTTTCAGTTAGGGTCACTGTAAGTCACCGAGGGTGGGGGAAATTGCCTTTCTCTTTGGCTTCTCTTTTGATAGACCCAGATTTATATTTCTGCTTAGGAAACAGCAGTGAGAGCAGCAAGCAGGCCAAACGCAATGTAAACTGGACAGTGACCCAACCCAGTCTCATAGTACTCTGGACTGGCTTTTCCAGTCTCATAGGATTCTAGAATTTCACTTTACTTGCACAAATCTTTGATTTAGAGGTTTAGATGAACTTTTTTTTCCCAGAAGTTACTTCTCTGCCAAAGATGATACCTTCCCCCCCTTCAAATGTTTTTTGTTTGATCGTATCCCCTTTTAAGCCACTTTATTTAGAAAGAGCTAAGTGTATAAAACTGTTATTGGCAATAGCAGCTCGAGACACAAATGTGACAGGAGTCCAGTTTGCTGCTAGCCAAGAATAAGGTTTTTCTCTATTTTAATTAATGATATTGCCATAAACTTAATACTATTCCTTTTAATTCTCTGAGTTTTATTGTGAATTACATTTGATTTCATATCACATCATTGAGAATGATGAATGTTATCTCTGAATACATGTTTTTCTTTTCATTCAAGATAAGCTTTCATTGGAAGGAATAGTGGTACAAAGAGCCGAATGCCGACCTGCTGCCAGTGAAAACTACATGAGATTAAAGAGGTTAGTGTTTTGTAACTTGAAATGATTGGTTTTCAATTATTAGATTGCCTGTGGACTGCATGAAAACTGTGGTTATTGTTGTGGCTGTTTGCCTCAAAGATTGTTTGGTTTTAGAACCAAGTGAGAATTTTTGGTATTAGTGAACTTACAAAATCTGGGTTGTTTATTTGAGGTAGTTTAAGCTACTGTGTTAATGTATTCTGGAATCAGTTTTTAACTACCTTTTCTAGTTATCCTTTTAAATCATGATTCTCTAAATACATGTAGTAAGGCTTTTGTACTGTTTTAGTTTTTCAAGTCTGTAATTTTCCTAGTGTGTCTGTGTGTACATCAATATACACACAAAAAATGTATAAACTATATATTATATATTATAAATATAATTATAGATATAAGCTACTATACTGTATAAAGCTGAAGTATAATCATTTTCTATTTTTAAAAAAATTTTTAGTTGCATATGAACAAAATACCGTTATTTATTTATTTTTATGTGGTGCTTAGAATCAAACCCAGTGCCTCACATGTGCTAGGCAAGCACTTTTCCACTCAATCCTTTCCTGTTGATCTACAGAGAACTTTTTATAAACTTACATACTATTAAGAGATTTTGCTTCAGAATCCTGCCACCAACTTGTGTGTGTGACATTTTGTAATTAGTATTTAAAGATAATGATTGCACATTCTTAATAACTCAAATTTTATGACTTTGAAAAGAGAAGCAGTTCTTTAAATCCTGAAATGTATTATTATACTGTTTCATAGTTTTTATTTAGTGTATTTCATTCCCATGAGATTTAGAATTTTAAGTTCACTCGGTCGTTCGTTCAGCACTTACCATCTGCCAGGTGCTTTCTTAGGAGTTAGGGAAACAGTAGTGCACAGAACAGCACACAGTCTCCACCCTGGCAGAGCCTCCACTACAGTGGACTGAGCTGCTCCTTTTGGTTGATGGTTGAGCACTCTGCTCAGTGGCAGTGGCAGCCTTTTGTACGTAAGCATTCTGATCTGTGAAAGAGGCTGGTGAGCTCAGTCATGTCTAAATTTTATATCATCTTTTAAATGCCCCCCCCTTTCTCAATTAGATTGGGCTCTTTATCCTGAGAATGACACAGATAAAAGGTTTCATATCTAATCATTCTTCTAATTTAAATGCCTTCCCAGGGCAAATGAAAAAGAATGACAATCAAAATGAAACATTTTATAACAAAATACTTTTGGAAAACAGAAGATGTTTCATTCTTTGTTTTTAGCCTTTGTTTTAGTAAAGTTTATCTTATGATACAAGTCTTTTTGGAGATTTATCTTCAAATAACTACTGAAATAGAAAAAAATACAAAATCTGATTACTGATAACTGAAAAATACTGATAACTACCCAGTAATTTTTTTTTGGGGGGGGGGGCGGATCTTTGTTTCTTTTAAAAGGTTTCTAAAGATTTCTGATGGTGAGAGCAGGCAAGTCACCTGTGTTTGTACAATGGATGCTTTTTTCTTACCAAAATGGAAATGAAAATAATTTAGTCTTCCAAGTATGCTAAAAGACTAGCCTTTTTATATTTTAGTCCTTACTGAAGTGACTTAGGGAAGGAAATGGGGTGATTCAGGGGGTGATAATCATCTGAGTTTCATGAAGTAGGTGGTATATGACATGTCTTGAAGGCTGAGTTGGGGTTTTTTTTTTTTAATTTTGTTTTGTTTTTTGACCAATTAAGAAAGGAAAGGGGGGAAGAATATTAAAAATAAGCAGCATGCTGACACAGAGACAACATGAGGAATAGTTCAGGGACCTGTGTGTCATTCTGTAAGCCTGGAATCCAGCACTTGAGAGATGATAATAGAAGCTTCAACCCAGGCCTCTGTCTTGAACTCTAAACATGTATATATAAAGCCTGGTTAAATGTCCAGTAGATATTTCAGCTATGTCAGAAACTGTATCCCCAGATTTCCCTCCCAAAACCTGTTCAAATGGTGATTTCTCATCACAGGTAATTCCAACTCTGTCCTCTCATTTTAAACCTTGCTTAATCTTGACTCTATTCAGTATGTCAGAAAAATCTCATTGACTGTACCAATACCTTACACTTGAATAGACTGGCAATTTCCTACCACCCACAGATACTTCCATTGTTTATCGTGCAATACTAGTCACCTTCACCAGAGTTCCTGCTCCTTCCCTTGACCCACTAGAATATATTCTCTGCACTGTACACAGAGCAGTATCAGTTCTTTTTAAAATCGAAGGCCTTCTCCTTTTCCCTTCCCCCTCCCTCACTATGTTCCAGCCACACCAGTATCCTAATGGTCCTTGAGTGCTCTAGAAATGGTTCCACACTAGGTCCTTTACACTGTTGTTCTCTTCTGCCCGGAACAGCCTTTCTCCAGACGACTGCATGGCTCCCCACCTCTTCCGCATCTCTTCTCAAGTACACCTTTTAACTAAGACCTACCTCCTTCTGTATTTTCTTCATATCACTTCATACTAAACTGTATCATTTGCTTGTTTTTGTTTCAGTCTTCTCCCTGCTGCATTTGGAGCTCCAATGAGAAAGGGATTTGTTGTTTTGTTTTGGTGGTGGTTTTTGGCCTTAGTTTTTGGTGCGTGTTATTTTGTTCACTTACACACATATCTAGAATACTTTGTGACACATAGTAAATATTAAGTACTGGGTGAATGATTGAATAGCAAAAGATAAGGTTTAAAGTATTAAGGAGTTTTGTGTGGTATGCGAAGAAATTCATAATTTGTGTACTATACGCATTAGGGAGGTAAAGAAAAAGATTTTTTTTTATTTTTTAGAGAGGACAGTGAGAGAGAGAGAGAGAGAAACAATTTTTGTTTAGTTTTTTATGTGACTTTTGTTGCTCTGACAGTTCATTGTGTACATGGTGCTGGAGTTGAAACCCACATCCTTGCAAATGCCAGGCAAGCACCATAACCGTCAAGCCACTGCTCCAGCCCCCTATAAAGAATAATTTTAAGCTGTATGGGATGTGAAAGGATTTGTTTTAGATAGATCATTCTGACCATCATATGAAGATTAGATGCAAGAAGATGAGTTAGAGGCTGATGAAATAACCCCTATAGAAAATGTTTGAAGGACTACATAAGTTAGTTCTAGTCAGAAGAGAGATGAGAGACTAGATTTTGAGTTGGAGTTAGTGGTACCTCATGAATGCAAATTTTTGGTTACAGGATAGGGGATTTCTCTAATTGGAGGTGGTTTTGTGGCCTTGGTTACACAGCCAGCTGTTAGTATTGCAGATTGGCACTAAACCATCCTGTACATTGCACAAAAAGATTTACACCAATGAGAGAGGAGGGATAGGGAAGTTTTTATAGTTTCCGTGTTTGTTTTAATATAAATCCTAGTTGGCAATTTACCTAAGACTTGAAGCAGAAAGTACGTACAGATGCAAGAATAATAGCAGTGATTAAACTGTCAACATAGTGAAGTAACCTAAGTTATAAGCTATATCTCATGTGTTTTACTTATAATTACTCAACATTTTTTTAGTGTATACTGTGATCACTAAGCTGAAGCCCAAATTTAAAAAAAAAAAAAAAATCACAGAATACTATTCTTGCTCCAGAGGGTTTACAGTTTCTGAACCTGAGAAACACAGAGTTGTTTAAAGAATGTACTTACTGGGGCTGGAGCGGTGGCTCAGTGGTTATGGCACTTGCCCGGCTTTTGCAAGTACGTGGATTCAAACCCCAGCACCCAGGTACGCAACTAAGTGTCAGAGCAACAAAAGCCATGTGAAAAAAACTCAATAAAAATTGATTCTCTCTCTCTCTCTCCTTCTCTTAAAAAAAAAAAATCTACTTACTGATGCTGGAGTGGGTAAAGGAATAGAAATTTGGTGGAGCCATTGAATATAAAATGGAAAGGCAGAGAATTTATCATTCAAAACAGGACTCTTTTTTTTTTTTTTAAGAGAGAGGGACAGTGAGAGAGACAGAGAAAGAGAGAAACAACTTTATTGAGTTTTTCTCATGACCTTAGTTGCTCCAACACTCAGTTGTGTACGTGGTACTGGGGTTTGAACCCGGGTCCTCGTGCTTGCCAGGCAAGCGCCGAAACCACTGAGCCACCACTCCAGCCCAAAACAGGACTCTTTTTAAGTGGGCACTAATGAGGGAGAACACCACACTACAGCCACAGAGTAAACCACAACAGACCCAGATAAACTGAGACCTACAGTCACTTCTGTTATAAGTAACCCAGGCACACTAAAATGCTACCCTTTAAAAGAAGAACTGAAAGGTAAAAGTCAAATAGTGAAAGTGCTGGTAGTTAGGAAATTGATACTAGAAATTCTAGATGAGAGCAAACAACTCAGGGTGAACAGAAACTATTGTGTACTTCCCACATAAATTTTTTTTCCGCACATAAATTTTTGATCAGGGAAATATAGTATGTAATTTTCACTTTCTGGTGATCTTATTTGAAATAGATTTGGTGAATGTTGAGGTTAATAGTTAATGTATTTAATAAGTCAGCATGCTTTGCTTTGTAAGTAGAAAACCTAACACAAACTGTCTTAAAATCAATTATTGACTTACATGATGAGTCCAGTGTTACTGTGGGCTTTAGCCTTGCCTTTATGTAGGAGTTCACATTGTTGTTGGCACTCTGGCTCTTTTCTCATTTTCATGGGTCGTCTTTCTCCAGCTTGACTATCTCCAGGGTGGCTTTTCTTCTAGTAACAAGATGGCTGCCCACTGGCTCCTGCCTCTTTATTCACGTAGGGCCCTGGAAGTTAAATGACTTTGTCCTCTTCCAACCATTAGACAGAACTCCTTTTTTCTTTCAGTGGGCCAACACAGAGTCTATCTGAGTCTGTCCCTGAACCAATATGTCAGTGAAGATGAGATTCCATGGACCAGTTAGAGAGCACCTCTGAAGTATATAGGATGTAGGGTCGATCCCACCCAAAGGAGGTGGCTGGAGCTCAGGGAAAGAGTGCAATGGAGGCTTAGGGAGGCAATCACAAGTCCAATGACAAACCGGTTCTACCAGAAAGCATCTTAGGGTTAAGAAGCATTCTTTAGGGACAAGTCACACCCTTCATTACTTCCCTTGAGGAAGGACTATTTTATCTCTAAAGAGCTTAAGAAATTTTATTAGAAAGCAATTCTGGATAATGGAACCAGATAGCTAAGAGGTTAGGCTCTGACAACAGACTTCCTGGCTTCAAAGACCAATTTCTTACTTGCTTGCTGTTTGATCTTGGACAGATATTCTTTAAGGAATATTAGGGGAAGGATGTGCTAGGAATCAAACCCAGGGTCGCATGCATTAAAGATAAGTGCTCTACTACTAAACAACATCCCTAGTCCTCTTCAAGGATTTCTTGATGTTCCATGTATATAGCAGAAACTCATTGGGTTTTAGTTTATAAATCTATTTTTGGACGTTTAGAACTTTTTTGGAAAGTATAAAGGATAGTAATCCGAAATTTTCTCAAGTTGTATTTGGAAATAATCTTACCATCCTATCCTACAGGGATACTGTGGCTGGTCACTCTCTTGAGGTGCCCAAGTGTACAAATTTTAAAATATGGGGCTATAATGCTTCCTTTTTTTCTTTAATTACAGATTTTTTTTTCAGAAGGTCAGGGAACAACAAGTCCATCTGAAAAGCTAACCCAAGGAAAGAAGGCAACTAGGCCATAAGCTGCCCTGTTGCCACATCTTTTCCCCTTGAACTATTTCTTTTTAATTATCCATTCACACATGAAGGGTGGTGTGAAAGAAGCTGAAATATCGTCTTTGTTAAGTTATTGAATGTTTTGTTTTTGTTTTTGCAGTACTGGGGCTCAAACCCATGGCCTCATGAATACCAGGCAAGTGTTTTACCATTGAGCCACATCCCCAGCCTGGCTGTCTTCATTAAAATTCTATAATTTATAATACAAAATATATTATAAATAAATAGTTACAATAAAATTATGAAAGCAGTAGGCTAAGTAGACTATGCCATTGAAAGCTAGGCAAGGTGTTTTACCCAAAATTTTTAAGAAGACTAAACCAGATCCACATAGGGAATGGTGTTTGATGCAAGGAAGACTCCTGGAAGACTCTAGAGAGACTCCAGGGTTGTAATTACCCTCTGTTCTCTAAAGACTACAGAAGCATCTCTCCCACAGCCTTTGCGCTGTGTGTAGACTGCCCCTGGAGATTTACTATTGTGATGAAATAAGGATTTCCAAATGTGTGTAAAAGCTTCTGGGAAAATACATGAAAAATTAATGTACTTACCTAAATAGTAAAGTCTTATCTATAAAATTTCCTTCTTTCAAGTGCTTTGCTGTTTTCACTTTAAGTAGGAGAAGAGGAGGAGTTTTTCCAGTATCTGAGTTCTCTCTCGGAACATCTTGTCTTCTTTGGAATTCCCCGCCTCTTCTGCCTACTCTCTGTTTTCCTCAGCTAGAGGCTTTCCTGGGGTACCCAGAAGTGTGATTTTTAAAATATGGGCCTGTAAATCTTTTGTAATCAAATATATATATTTTTTTGAAGGTCAGGGAACAGCCAGTTCCTCTGGGTTCTCGCCTCTTCTGCTGTCAACTCAAATGTTCACTCTGTCACAACCAGTCACTTTTACTCTTCCCCAGGTTCATAGTATGCTTTCATGTCCTACTATCTGCAGTCTTCAAGCAGAACCTGCTATTCATACCTAAAGATGCAGCTCAGGAGTCAGATCTCCACAACCACCTCTCTCCACACGGGACAAGAACCATCTCTACCAAGCCCCTGATGCACTTGTTGTAACAAACCACTAATCACATTTAGCTTTTTGTTTTATTTTTATTACTTCTATCCATGCCTGTACTAGATTGTGAGCTTCTTGAGGTCAGGGACTCTATCTTATTCATCTTTGTTCTAACAGCTTTATCTTTAGTGAAGACCAGTAAAGGTCGGCATTTTAAAGTTAAGGATTTATAGTTATACCTTGATTAATGAATCTCCAGAATTGACACTCTTTAAAAAATGCATTTATCTGTGTTTAAGGTTAAAATTATTAAGTCCTGAGCAGCAGTATTGGCATGTGGTGGTGTTTGCACAAAGCCTCACAGCTTCGAAAGATAAAAATACCTCAGTACACAGTTTCTCTTTGTTCACTCACAGTTGAAAATCAACAGGGCTAACCTGAGGCAAAACTGTGAAATATGGAATGTTTGACTTTATTATCTGGCCATCTCCTTTTATTTCTTTTCCCCCTTAGCAGTCTCTATCTTAGGCATCTATTTTTTTATCCTCTTCTGATCCTTTTTATTCTGTCAATTTATACATTTTAAGAATAATGGACATAAGTTTAACTGGGCATTTGACTTTTAACCTTTTATTACTAAATGTGAAATAAAAACCATTAGATTCAAGGTATCTGAGTAAGGAATATTGTTCTCCTACCATGGGAAAAGAGAAGTTAGTGAAATTATGCCATTTTTAGGTTGGCCCCAAACACAAAATTGAGTAATGATTTTAGTTTGTTGGAGGATGTATCATCAGGACAACCATCTCTGCTTCCTGGGCCAAATAGGTTGATCTAGCCTGATTGCATGTGTTAGAGATCTGTTCTGAAGGGTTAAAATTGACAGTCGAAGGTGACCCACAGAAGTGTCTAAATTCCCTTAAGCAGAGGGACTATTACTTATTAGTTCATGTGGTGTCATTGTACAACTCAGAATACAGAGCTCATTTCTCAAGAGTTTTTATTATCTATTAGGAAATGGTGATTTATAGATTTTGTTAAAACAAGACATTACTGCCATCTGCCAGAAAACTGTCACAATAATTAATATGAATCTTTGATACAAATGTGCCTTCTATGTGGCACCATTGTGCACTGCAAAATAGGCAACCCTGAGGGAGCTACACTCTGCAGATTGCTGCTGGCCTGCTTATGTGTCCTATTTTCTTATCAGTTTACTTAAAGTTTGAGAACGCTTTTACTGATCCTTGTAGGCACTGGAACTTTCAACCCCTACTCTGATTCCCTGAAGCATTTCTACTAAGGAACAATGCCACATTCTCTTCTGTTCAGAATGAGTATCCCATTTAACACATCAAATCAGTAGAGTACTAAATAGCCTCGGATTGTTAAATGCTATTAATCAAGTCTATAGCTTACTATTAGGAAGAACTAATTTAGACTTTGAAATGATCAGAATTTAAATATTCTTAGCAGTTTGTCACCCAGAGTGCAAGAAACTCATAAATACATGGGGCTGGAGCGGTGGTTCAGCGGTTTGGGCGCTTGCCTGGCAAGCAGAAGGACCCAGGTTCAAACCCCAGCACCACGTACACAACTAAGTATTGGAGCACCTAAAGCCATGTGAAAAACTAAAATAAAGTTGTTTCTCTCTTTCTCTCACTGTCCCTCTCTCTTAAAAAAAAAAAGAAAGAAAGAAAGAAAGAAAAGAAACTCATAAACACACGTTGCCTATCTTGCTTGAAACTAATGCAGCTGTCATGGGGTGCATTTTAAAGAAAACTTGAATTTTTTTAAAGCAACCTTTCAGTTTATAAGTAGACAGAATTTTTTTAAAGCAGTCTTTCAGTTTATAAGTAGGGATGTTGGTTTGGAAAATAAAAACTACTTAAGAGAAAATGACTTTCAGCAAGAAGTCAGCATGCATGATGGGTTGCTCGACTCTTAAATAGCTTCATATCAGATGAATTACATGTTCTTTTTAGTTACTATGCTTTTTTTTTTTCAGAGAGAAAGAGAGACAGAGAAAGAGAATCAGTTTTATTTAGTTTTTCATTTAGCTTTCATTGCTTGGACACTTGGTTATGAAGGTGGTGCTGTGGTTCGAACTCGTGTCTTCACACATGCCAGGCAGGTGCTGTAACCACTGAGCAACTGTTCCAGCCCTGTTACTATGCTTTTTTGGGAAGAAACAACTGATTTCCACTACAACAAATGAGAACATTGAGTTGTAGAAAACTTAAGTGATTTGTCCAAGCTGGAATGGCAAAGCTGGAATTTGAATGCAGGTCTGATAGATACCAAGGCACTATTAATAGGTTGCATCTTTCAGCCTTAGCATTTTTAAAAGGTTACCTTTCTTACTAATAGGAAAAAGAAAAGGGAGCGGATATTCTTTTTTTCTTCTCTTGTATGACTCTTGGCTTTAAAACCCCAAAATTTAAACTAATATTGTTAGTTCTATGGCTCTGTTATGTTACAATCTAAATACAATAACATTTATATAAAACATATGACTGTTTTATTCTTTCGTTTTGGAATTTATATCTAATTTATGATCCTGCAACTTAAAAGTGAATTTTGATGTCATAACTTAATTGAATTTCAAAGTTCTGTATATCTCCAGGAGAGAGGTAGAACATTAAATGATTTAATGTATCTGTACAGTTGATTATTTTACTTCTGAGAAGTTTGTGTGAAATTAGGAAATCTTTAAGTAGTTTTAATGTACTAAGTTATTGTGCTGTTCTGAAGATCTACTCCTCTAATGTACCCCAAATATTATAATTGTGATATACTATACACTGATTTTTTTTTAATGACTTTAAAAGCTACAGGATCTCTAAAAGTCTTGCCTTATAACATGTTATAGATTTGAGAGAAACCCTAAAGAGGGAATTAATAATGTTTAAGCAGAAACTTCTCACACTAAAGAATAGTAGATGTGTCAGGAATTTGGGAAAGGGTAATGTGACTAGAGAGCTTATTCAAAACAAGATAGACCAGTGAACGGTATTCCCACCACAGTGCAGCTTTGTGAGGACAGCACTTTGGATGTGCTTCATTTGAGAGCATATCTAGTGAATATAGGTGTGAGATTGGATATGTGCCTCCATGTCTTGCAGGCACCCAAGACTTTGATCACAGTGAGATGTTTCTCTTTCTGTAAGCTGCATGCCATATTGATTTATCTGCTTCTGTTACTTCCTTGTTCGTCATAGCTTCACAGGGTCAATTTTTCCACATTTATTCAACAGATATTTTCTGAATATCTAATGTACACTAAGCAGTTCTATATTACAAAACAACCAGACTTATCTTTTTGGAAAAATAGATCACACTAAATTAATGTAATCAGTATTATTTTGTGCTATATAAGGAGCTGCCATAGGCAATAAATACTAGATTTAAAAAAAAAAAAAACAAGAAGTCAGAGAAGGGAATTGTAGACTTTAAAGGTCCAGGCAGGTCGTCCAGGCAGCAATGGCACCACATAATCAAGGATAAAGCATTAGGAATGTTTTAGGAAACTTTATAGATCATCCTGGTAAAACAGAAAAGGATAAAGAATTGATCAAATAGACTGGTAGGTTAGACTGGTTACAGAGTATGTCAGTGACAGGCTAAACAGACTAGACTTTATCTGAGTCATTTAATGTAAGGGTGGTTTCTTAGTCTCCTCCTGGGCTTTTTCCTTGGCATACTCCCCTCCTTTGGTAATCTTTCCCCCCTACATTGTCTTCCATCCATTTAAGATTCATAAATATACACATTGACATATATGTATGTGTGCGTATATGTATATATGGTGACTCCAAAATGCATATCACTAGCCCAAGACCTCTCTCCTGGGCTTCATGTTTTTATTTACAAAATTCCCCTTGATAACTACACTTAGTGTCTCACAAACATCTTAATGTACTTAAAATTGATTTCTTGGTTGTTATGTACACCCCAGCCCTAGTGGCTGTCTTTCCTCATTCCTCATTCTTCATACCTCCCCATCTACCCCATTTCCACACAGTTACTCTAGGAAACAATCTGAGAGTTATTCATGATTCCTCTTTTCTTGACAAGGCATACCGTCAAGTCTCGTCAGCTGTAGCAGCATAGTGCACCCTGAATCTTGTAACAGTAGTCTAAGCTACTGTCATTGCTTCTCAATACAGGTTCAGAAATGACTACGTAATTTACAGAATCTAGTGCAAATTAAAAATATGGGCTCATAAATTATCAAAAGTTTCAAAATGGTGATAGCAGTGCATTAAATCAAGCATAGGGCCCTTTTGCTTGGAAGTCTAGTGTGACTGCATAGGGCATCCCTCTATGAAGCTGGCCCTAACTAGTGGTTATCTGTCTTCCCCCCATAAGCCATTCTTCACAGATGAGGCAGTGTCATCAGTATAGATCTAGTCATACTGTGTTCTTACTTATTATCATTAAAATAAAATTTACAAGATCCTGATTGAAAACTCTTGATCCTGAAGCTTCTTCAGCCTCTTCTTCTGTCACTTATTCTCTCCTCTCATTTGCTGGGCAGCAGCCAGAACAGCAACCTTTTTCCATCAAGTAGAGCAAGAACAGTCCCATCTCAGGGTTCTTTCTGCCTAAGCTCACACTTTTCACCAGATCTTCTAGTGGCTGCCTCCTTTCTATCCTTAGTTCTGTTTTTATGGCACCTCCTCAGATAGACTCTTTCTAACGTTTTCTCAGTGAAATAGAAGTTCTCTTCCCAACACCGCTGAGTATTTATGTGCTATGCCTTTATTCAGGTTTATTATATTCTTAACATTTATCATTATATGGATCTATCTTTGTTAACTAATTATTAATTATGATCTATTGACCATATCCCTATCACCTAGCAGAGTGCCTGGCACATAATAGTGCTCAGTAAATATTTATTGCATGAATAAATGTTTCTTATAATCTTTTAGCCTCTTTTTTTTATCTTTTTTTTTATCTTTTAGCCTCTTTGATTTTAGACATTTAAGTTAACAGGGCTTGTTTTCTTTGTTAAATTCTAATATTTTTATTTACTGAGTTCTTATAGCATTGAATTAACTTTTACTTTATTCCAATGTTGATTTTTGAATCTCAATGAAATAAATTCTTTTTAAATAGTATGCCTTTGGTATATATCGTATGATCCATACTTGTACCACACTGCTGTAGTTTGAATTTAAAATGCCCTCCAAAGGTCCACTTGTTAATGGCTTGACCCTGGATTCATTGTACTAGCAGCTGGAGAAACTTAGGAGGTGAAACCTTTTCCTTTTTTTTTTTGCAGTGCTGGGTATTGAATTTAGAACTTTGTGTGTGCTAGGTAAGCACTGTATCACGGCTTCATCACCTGCCCCGAAAGATGGAAACTTTAGGAGTTGGGGCCCAGTGGGAGGTCTTAGGTTACTAGGGGCATGCCCTCAAGGAGAATAGTAGAACCCTATCCCTTCCTCTTTGGGGTCAGTTGATCCTGGACTGAAATGTTTAAAGCTGTGAGCCAAGACAAACCTTCAAACCTTTTCTTTTTACAAGTTGATAGTCTCCAGTTTTAATTATGGTCATGGAAAGCTGACTAGCACAGTTAGTTTGGACGAAAAATTAGAGAAGCCATTACTTGTTGAAATTAAGGTCAATATTATATGGTGAGAAAAGTTTTCCCCTCAAAATCAATATTATGCACCACTATTCCAAAGGTTTCACAAGTTTAGTTGAGCACCTATTATGTTCCAGCACCCAGGAATGAAGAGTTAGATGTGCTTCCTGCCCTTGAGTTGCTCACTGTAGATAATTTGTTTTTTTGATATGTTGCATTGTGTATAGTTTCAAAAATACAAAATGTGCCTTATTACTACGGATTGATCTTTTAACTTTAAAGACTTTATTTCATAGTCCAAAATGATGCAGTCAGATAAAATTCCTGTCTCACATATGCATACCCGCATGTGAACGTACACGTGCTTTCCTCATGAGGCTAACATGAACTAGAAATATTTAAAATTGATTTACAAATCTGTTGTTTACCAGTTCTGTCTGGTGCACACCACTTTTGGAGGAGGTGGGTGTAGTGACCAACAAATGCCATTGTTCACAGAATTTTCAATTCTTGTTACATAATTACATTGAATGCCATATGGCATTTTACTGAAGCTCATTAAATTACTAGCAGTTTATACTTCTGTTTGTGTTTTCATTAATGCATATCAGTAGTGTCATTTTCTGTGATATATAACTTTAGATATTCCTTTTTCACAAAAATTTATCCTTCAGGATGAAAATAGTTCATGGAATACAGTACCATGACTTCCAGAAATAATCCCCATGTAGCCTCTAAATGGTGAATAAATGACTATATGTGTGCAATGCTATTGTTCAAATATGTAAAATAACGATTGCTAACCATTTTAGCACAAAATTGAGATTTTTTTTTTCAAGGACATTTTCTTTTGAAAATTATCTCTGTTGATTTGACATATTATTTTTCTTTCCTGGAACTTTAGAGAAATAAATTGTATTAGTTGGATTTTCCAAATAGTTGTTATTAAAGCTTTAAAAGTTTGTAATTTTAAAAAACCTAATTTTAACAAATAAATATCTTTCTAAGCAATATTACTGTATCATACCTCATGTGCAGAGTTTGTTGAGAACATAAGTTAGCCACCTCAACTTAGTTTCTCATATGAGCACCAATTTTTTAATTATGTGGTAGATGCCATCAAGTTCTGTCAAGAATAGGGTTATACCCTTGGAAGATGGACCCTGGAGCATTATGGCTTGTAAGTTTTATATAGTTCTTCATTCCTCTCCTATCAGTTGCCATTTTATCTGTTGATCATGTTTCTGTCTCTTGCATACTTTTTTTCTGATTTAGTGTTTTTAATTTCCTGTACGCTAGGAATTCAGTTTTAAAATTCCATTAGAATGAATAGTGTGTGTAGAAGAAGCATGAATAGTCTCTGAATGAAGGTCTAATAAGCTTGCCTATGAGTCAAGTGCCCAGAGCTGTCATGCTTGGCCTGTGACATCTGTTTTGGTTGCTGAGATACCTTTTTTCCCCTCCCTTCGGGTTAAGGCAAGACATCTTCATGTTTAATAAATCACAAAGTAGAAAATATGTAAACTGTCTCATTTTAAAGCTCTTCCTGTTGGTCACTTGATCTTTGTTGTTAACATGATATACTTGTACCATCTAGTTGAAGCTCAGATATATAATAAAATATTGCTAATTAAATTTCCTGACATCTTTCCAATTGCTTTTCTGTGAAACTGAATCATGCAAGTAAATGAACTCTATTAAGCTGTTATTTGCCAGAGTTTATTCCTTTGCTCTTAATTCAAATCTCTATCATGATTGAAGCATGCAGCTTCAAAATCATCCAAGTGTTGACAACATATGAGGATGTTTTATAGTCAGTCCCAAGGTATATTCATTAAATTTCTGGCCTATATTGGCAGGATATCTTCTTTGTCAGGCATTTTCAGGTATTGAAATGCATAAAAACACAACATCTGTGTTTATAGGGCTTACATAGTATCTAGTCTTTCTCAGACTTTCATTTGTGTAAATAAACCAGCTGGGGCCTTAAAAATACAGATCCTAGCCCCCAAAGTTTTTGACTTGGTAACTCTGAGAACTAGAAATAGACTTTCTTCACAGACAACCTGATGATTCTCAAGTGAGTGTTCTTAGAGCATATTTTGAGAATACTAGTGTGACATACAAGGAATTCTGTACAAGGAGGTACAGCTTTCACACAATTTGTAGACAAGAGCAATAAAAGGATACATGTAACACAATTGCTATTTCATCTGTAATTTGAACTCATGCATCACATAATGAGGTTTGATTCAGCAGTAGACCTCATTTACATTGTGTTCCCATAAAATTATATCACCTAATGTCTTTGAAGCCAACTTCATTTGTTGAAATAAATACACTCTGTTCACACAGCAACTAAATCACTGAACAGTATGCTTCTTAGAATCTGTCTCATGTTTTAAAGTTATATTATTTAAGGAAAAATTAGCTTCTTTAGAATATTAGTCTTATCATTTAGGAACACAACTGTGTATTTATTGAAGTCTTCTTTTATATTTTTATATAATAATGTTTCTTTTTTAGAGGGTTGAACATTTTTGGTAAGGATTGTCTGTATTTGTTTCTGTTGCTATCATAAATGTTTTTCCTTTATTAAATATAGTATATCTGGAATATAGGAAAGCTGTTTGGCATATTTGTACTATTTCCAGTGCATCATTTTTCAGTTGTTTCTCTTTTTTAAGGTACATAATTGTCTGCAAATGTATGTAGACTTTTAAAAAGTATTTCATTAGACTTTTAAAAAGTATTGCATTAGCACATGAAATTTAGAAGACTATATAATCAAGTTTTATATAAATATATATTTTCATATGTATTTTATTAAAAGAAAAAATAATTTCTGAGATTATTGATTAGAAATAGATAATAACTTTTATTATTTTTTTTAAGAGAGAGGGACAGTGAGGGAGACAGAGAAAGAGAGAAACAACTTTATTTAGTTTTTCACATGGCCTTAGTTGCTCCAACACTTAGTTGTGTATGTGGTGCTGGGGTTTGAACCTGGGTTCTTGTGCTTGCCAGGCAAGCGCTGAAACCACTGAGCCATCACTCCAGCCCCAGATAATAACTTTTAAAAACTCAGCTTTGGTTTATTGATTTCTCTGCAGAGAAACAAAATTCAGCACTGAAAAACCTAGGGTTGCAAGGCTGGGCACGTTTTCTAAAACAAATAGCACATAATTTCACAGGTGTATGTGTTTATGAAAATGTATAAAATTACCCACTTCAAACATCTGCAGTTTATTATATGTCAGTTATACTTTAATACAATTTTCTAAAAACCGCATATTATAAAACTTTTGCTTGGACTAGGTTTCCCCTCTGATAGTTGCCTTTGTTGCTTTCACTGAAGATTTTTCTGGTAGCTTTTGCTGATGAACTTTGAAGGACTCTAGATGAGTAGTTAATATAGTCCCTGACAGATAATAGACACCATATATATTAAATTGAATGTAATTGAGTAACACATTAAATCATTTTCCTTCTTCAACACAACACTTGTGCTCACTCTTTGATTAATGAGGGAATAGAGTTCTCTAGTGACGGCCACAGTGAAGGAACGACAGAAGTACCTGGGGAAATGGGCAGCTGCTAGGGGAGCAAGGGAAGGCTTTTCATGGGGAGATTATGGCCCAAGGAGAAGTTTGCCATGCACATAAAGGGGTCTGAGGGTAGAAAAAAAGCTGTCAAATTGCAGGAACCCCAAATGAGGAGCCAGGTAGCAACACACCTGTCAGCAGATCAGAATGTTGAAACAAGAGAATTGCAAGTTTGAGGCCACCCTGGGCAACTTAGTAAGACCTGTCTCAAAGTAAAAAGGATTGGGGATATAGTTCAGCACTTGCTAATCAGGAGTGAAGGCTTGGGCTCATTTCCCATTACTGCAAAAAAATTTAAAAAAGAAAATATATATATATATTGCTGATTTTTGGGGTGGGTACCAGGGATTAAACCCAGGGGCACTTTACCAGTGAGCCACATTGCCAGCCTGTTTTATTTTTTAATTTGAGATAGTCTTGCTAAATTACTGAGGCTGTCTTTAAATTTGCAATCCTCCTGCCTCAGCATTCCAAGCTGCTGGGATTACAGGTGTGTGCTGCCACACCCAGTGTAAAAACTTTATATAAAAACATACATTTTCCCCGGAGGCCCTGGGTTCATTCCCCAGTTCCATCAAAATTTTTATGGGGAAGCAGTATGGCAGACAGCTAACCTAACAAAACTTCAAATTGAATGACTTTCAGAGTAATAGGGGGATGGCTCTCTAGGATACTTGGAGGTGTAGGGAGGGAGATGGGGAGGGGAGGGTATATGAAGAACTCATAGGAGTCTGGAGATTGGGAAGATGGGGGAACCATCCCAGAAGCTGATGTCATTCCTCCACGAACTACCCATTTAACGCATGAGTTCTTCTGGGGGAAACTGCAACAGGTGAAACCCAAGGTGGTTATCCATGTTTTGGCTGTTCCCCTGGATAACAAAGTTTATATCCATTGATTGCTAATGTTTTGATAATGTTTCCCCCTCAACTGTATTTCTATATACTTCTAATAAAAAAAATAAAATTTTATTTCAATACAAAAAATTTTTTTTAAATTTAATAATGAAGGTAAATAGGCACATAGGAAATTGAACAGTTTAATAACAGTTTAATAACCATATGTGGTTAGGGTGCTTGAGTATGGTAGGAGAATTGATTCCAATATTATTTTGTGTGCATTGAGCAGTGCTGATGATAAAAACATTCAGATGGAATGGAAAGTAATGGAATGGCAGAGAGAATGGGGACAAGTAACTAGAGTAACTAGGATAGGATCCCAAGTAGGATAGGTCCCAATAAGAGAAAGTCAGAAAAACAAATTGAGGTGTTGCGTAAGCATGACTTTTATACTCCAGTGTCTGTACTTTTGTAATTTATAAAAATAAACATAGCATTGCCTAGTATTTGCTAGAAGTCAGAAGATTTGGTATATTGTCAGTCTTTTTTAATAGTAATGGTGGTTGTGTGGAAAATCTTAACCAGAGCTAGTATTGTTAATGTATTTGTCTAATATGAGATGCTTTAATTATTTTAACGATGTGCTATATACATATCTAGCTACAGGTACTATAGTTATAACAACACTTTACTTTGAAACTAAGATTTTGGGGGGACAGTACTAGGGATTAAACACAGGCACTTTACCTTTGAGCTGTATCTCTAGCTCTTTTTATTTTGAGACAGTCTCGCTAAGTTACTGAGGGTCTGAGTTGCTAAAGCTGGCCTTGAACATGAGATTCTCCTGCCTGGGCCTTCTGCATTACTGGGATTACAGGCATATACCACCATGCCCAAATTGAATTAGGATTTTATATTTGTAGCATTGTGAAATCAAAAGGTCATATTATAACTAATAAAACCAAAATATAAATATAAATTTTGTTAGTTACAAGGCTTTGCTAAAGTACTTGGTGGCATCGTATTTTCATGAGGAAAACACAAAATTTGAGGGGCTGGAACTCAGTGGTTACGGTGCTTGCCTGGCATACATGAGGATATGGATTCAAACCCCAGCACAACATACACAACCAAGTGTCAGAGCAACGAAAGAAATATGAAAAACTAAATAAAATTTATTTTCTCTATCCCTCTTCTCTCTCTTCCTCTCTCTTTAAAAAAAAAATTGGGGGGTTGGATTTTCTTAATTGGCAGCTTTTGTTTTTTGTTTTTGTTTTAAATGATATTTGGCATGGAAGTTTTTTGAATGTTAGATAATTTAACTTCTTTTGGATAAATCCAATTCTGTCTTTTGCAACTGTTTCACAGATGTTCATATCCACTTTTTATTCTCAGTCATAAAGTTTAAATTCTTTGAGTTGAAAAATGTTCAGAAATCTTTTTCTCACTCCTCTCTGCATCCCCTTGAAGAGAGAGCAAAAGACCATATGGCCTGAAACCCCATCCACAGAACAGGGAATCAGTAGGGAGTCCTTCTTTGCAATCCTAAATGGAGAGTCATTGGCTTTCATTTTTTAATATCAGTATCAGTGCCACAGCAGCTGATCCTAAAAGGCACGCTCTCTCCCTTAAAAACTCAACTACTTCCTCTAGTATTCACACTCCTGGCTTGATTTGGCTTTAGTTAGCATAAAAAAATCTCTTTCTTAATTTTTCAAATATCATCTTATAATTGACCATTTAAGAAATACTCTCTGAATCTTAACCCTCATTGGTGGCCACATACTGTCAGAAATTATTTCCCATCTCTTCCAGCATTCACAGTGTCATGGAGTTACTAATGAAGTAGCTGTTTGCTAAGTCATCATAACTACAGTGTCTTGGTTATTATACACCTGGGTAACATCCTACAGTTTAACACAAAATGCACTAATAATTCTGATTTCTACTCAGAGGCAAGTGGAATTTTGCAGACTGGTTTTTTTTTTAAATTTGCTGAATAAAAGTTGTTTGATGCCACTGCAGTATTATTTTGGCACCCATCACATAATCATAGGGTCATAAAAATTTAATTTGGAAAAATGATTCATACTCACAATATATGTCGAAGCAGCTGACATATGTGGTAGAGAAACATCATTTCCTTTACCATAAGCAGCTTATTTAATTTCTAGCCTAAACATTTTTAGGAATCCAACAAATTGATCAGTAAGTTAGAAATTAAGGCTGCTTAGTAATCTTGGTGCTTAGCTTTAAATAATTTTAAATAATCCTAGTTATAAACCTTCAACTTTTAGTATAATGCAAAAAATAGAAAGTACTTCTCCTCATAGTAATTGTACAGTCTTCTGTTGTCTAATTCTATTTCTACTTTTTAAATGTGTTTCTTTCCGATTTCACATAGTGTGAACATGTCTTTACAGAAAATACACATTTTCTAATAGACGTTATTTGGAGACGATCACAGCAATAGTATTTGCAATCTCAAGAATTTAATCTTACATGGTCTTAAAGATGTAAACATCATCACTGTATCATCTGCTATACAGTACTTGAAGGTTCACTTTAAACTAAACCTCTGTTTTCTTATCTCAGTTGCTTTTATCAGACATTTTCCATACTTTAAGCCCT
This sequence comes from Aplodontia rufa, assembly GCA_004027875.1. NCBI lineage: Eukaryota > Metazoa > Chordata > Mammalia > Rodentia > Aplodontiidae > Aplodontia > Aplodontia rufa. Next base: position 26,199 of record PVKS010023132.1, read on the forward strand.
ACCTTGTGTATGAATTCACTCTGTGAAAGCACACTTCCCTTTAGTCATTTGTAATCTTATTTTGATCTCTAAACATACGGCAAGTTCAAATCCTTAACTAATTACTTTGTTGGCTGTAAATATTGAACCAGAAGAAACATGGGTGTATTTAAGATTGTGTTGCCTTCAAATGTGTATGTTCACATACAAATGTGTGTTCTCTTTTCTTCCTACCTAACTCAGCTGTTGAATGGATTATGCAAGGAGTCTGAGATTATAGTTTTGGTTACGGTTTAAACAAGTTATGTTGGCCTGTTTGCAGGACACGAACATTGTACCTCTACTCAATTGTACAAGGAATGGGGAAAATAACTTGGTATAAAAATATTACCACTAGAAAAAATTCATAAGAGCTTGAGCTTTCTTACTGGTAAATTAACCTTATCATCTTCATACATATATAAAGATGTCTCCCAAAGCAACACTTGCCATAATGTGCACAAATGACCCAGATTATTATTTATTTATTTATACTGGGGATTGAACCCAGTGGTGGTTAACCACTGAGCCACATCCCTAGTTCTTTTTATTTTTATTTTTAAGACAGGGTCTTATTAAGTTGCTTAGGGTCTCACTAAGTTGCTGAAGCTGGCCTTGAACTTGTGATCCTCCTGCATCAGCCTCCCCATTTGCTGGGATTACAGGCGTGTACCACTCTACCCCAGCTGTCTGTCATTTCTTGAACATGTAAACATTGCTCTTTATAACCCATATTGTAATTTTTTATTATTTGCATATTGATGGTGTAGAAAAAGGTTTTGCATTTGGACCTATCTATAGTGATAGTTAACCTGTGTCTTACCATAGCTATATAGCCTTATGTCCTTAACATGTAGGAATTATAGGCTGTAAAATAAGTGATAGAATGTGAAGGAATTTGCAAAAGAAAGGTATCAAGTAAATTCATAAATTGTTAAGACTGTTTCACTCACCTCTTGTTTAGAAATGTTTTTCTTATATTCTAAATCTAATTGCCTTTGTATAAGACTAGCTTTTTAAAAATTTCATTTTGTGGCCTTGGCTGACATGAAGCTGTTCTGTGAGGTTTGCTTAACTAATGACTTAGTGATCAAACTGTGCAGTACTTTGTGCATTCTGGATTTTAAAAGTTTTTTATTATGCATTATCAAATTGCCACTGTTCAAGTGGAAATTAAGACTTTATGTAGTTTTTATATGTTGTAATATTTCTTCAAATAAATCTCTCCTATAAATAAAAAAATAAAATAAAAATTTCATTTTGTTTTGTGGCATGGTCACGCATACCTATAATCCCAGCAGCTCAGGAGGCTGAGGCAGAAGGATCACAAGTTCAATGTCAGCCTCAGCAACTTAGCAAGACCATGTCTCAAAAGAAAAAGGTCTGGGAATGTGGTTCAGTGGTTAAGGTTCCTTGGATTCAATCCCCAGTACCCAAAGGAAAAAAAAAGGGGGGGGTTGAATTGAATTAGATATTTTATATATTTGGGAACAGCTGGCTGAAACATTTCTATAATGCGTTCTTTACTTATTTTTAACAAGATTTTATTTTTCATTCTAGTTTACACTTATTGAAGGGGTTTGTTGTTAGACTTCCATTCATGCATACAATTCCCCCGTTTACCCTCCTCCTTGCTCCATATGTCCCCTTCTCCCCTCAACTGAGAGATTGCCCCCAGTTTAATTGGTAATCCGTGTTTGATGAGTCTGTTGTCTAAACTTATTGTTCTCTCCCTCTTTCCTATATTGTGTTCTAGCTTCCACATATGAGAAAAAACTCTCAGCTCTTGAGTTTCTGGATTTGGCTAATTTCACTTAGCATGATTTTCTCTATCCCCATTTATTTACCAGCAAAGGCCATAATTTCACTTTTTTTTAAAAAGGTAGAGTAGAATTCCATGGTGTGTGGGTGTGTGTGTGTGTGTGTGTGTGTGTATAACATAGTTTCTGGATTCATTCATCCAGTGATGGGCATCTGAGTTGATTCCATAATTTAGCTGTGAACTGTGCTGCTATAGACAATTGATGTAGCTACATCACAGTAGTATGCCATCTATAATGCCTTCCTAATTCTACTAACATTATGAAAAGTATTTATTATTCTAAGATCATAAAATATTGTATTCAGTTCTTCCTAGGTCCTTTGTAAGAGGAAAATTTGCATGGTGGTCAGGTAACTTTGTATAGTGTTACATAATTCCTCATCTCCTTATGCCAAACCACAAGCCTATTTGTCAGTCAGTGAGTATGTACTCTGGGGAGGTTAGAAAAAAAGAGCCCATAGTTCATTGACTGCATCATGAACTGGCAAAATTGTGAAAGTAATAAAATCTTAGTGTAGGGTCTGGAGTGATGGCACAGTGATTGGAGTGCTTGCCTGGCATGCACAAGGACCCAGCTTCGAACCCCAGCAGCACCACATACACAACTAAGTGTTGGGAAACAAAGGCCAGATGGAAAAATAAATAAAATTGATTCTTTCTCTCTCTCTCTCTTTCTCATTCTCTCCCTTTCTCTTTAAGAAAGAAAAAAAAATAGATGAATTTTAAAAATTTGATTCTCCTTGTCTTTAAAAAAAATCTTACTATAATAATTACTTTCAGTACTTTATCAGTATGGTAAACATATATGCATCAGCATTTCTGTAATAAAACCAAATTAATTTTATTGTATTATTGGTTTCCAGCTGTTTCTCTTTTAATTTTTAAGGAATTTTATCCAAAAAGATTAAATTTGTGAGACTAAGCTCTCACCAAATTCTAATCTTCAATTGATGAACACATTTCAATCCTTAATGAAAAGAAAAAGCCTTTATATTTTTGTCTTACAAATAATGTATTAGAGTTAATCTTTTTGAGTTTTTTTCTTGGCTCATGACAGATTTAGGAGGGGGAAAGGTGTATCTTGGGACAGGAGCGGTGGCTCAGTGGTTGGAACGTTTGCCTTGGATCTGCGAGGACCTCAGTTCAAACCTCAACACCACATACACAACTAAGTGTCAGGGAAACAAAGGCCAGATGAAAAAATAAAGTTGATTTTCTCTCTCTCTCTCTCTAAGAAAAAATACCATCTTTATTTTTGTTTCTGATGCTTCATTCACAATTTCAAATGCTAAGGAAATTAGCAAACTAAAATGGGAATTTTATTTTATTATTTGTACTTATTTTTTTGGTACCAGGGATTGAACCCAGAGGTGTTCATCCCCATCCCTTTTTATTTTTTATTTTGAGACACAGTCTCAACTAAGTTGCTTAGGACCTTGGTAAGTTGCTGAGGCTAAAACTGAACTTGGGATCCTCCTGCCTGGGCCTCCAGAGCCACTGGGATTATAGGCGTGCACTACCCTGCCTATCTTTCAAAAGGGAGTTTTAGCTGACTCGTGGTAGGTGCCTGTAAACCCATCAACTAGGGAGGCTGAGGCAAAAGGATCATAAGTTCAAGAACAGACTTTACAACTTAGCTTAAAATAAAAATGTAAAAAGAACTGGGGATGCAGCCAATGGTAAAGCAGCTCTGGTTTCAGTCCCCAGTATGAACATAAGGGACTTATGAAGTAAAATATGAAATTCTGTTTGAATTATATACTTTAATTTCTTTATTGCCTCATAGCCCTTGATATAGTAACTTTCTAATTACCATAAACTGTACAAAAGTAAAAATTTTTTAGGAAGAGAAAAATAGGAACAAAAGAAATCTCACTGTGGTAGGCAAGGGGCTGGAGTGGTTGCTCAGCTGTAGAGCACTTGCCTGGCATGTGTGCGGGCCCAGGTTTGATCCCAGTACCACATACACAACTAAGTGTTGAAAAACAAAAACCAAATGAAAAAAATAAATAAAACTAATTCTTTCCTCTCACTCTCACCCTCACTTTAAGATAAATAAATAAATCCTTCTGGAGAAATATCCAGTTCCCTGGTATTTCTTCTCATGATATGTGATGTGATTTGAGACTACAAACTCCTGGCAATCCTAAACACATCACACGCAAGTGACACAGTGCCTGTGGCCTGCAGTCGGCTTGTTCAGGATTCCTGAGTCAGACATAGCATGGCGAAACTATCTGGATTCTTGTGTTGTAGGTGGGAAATAGCAAGGAAACACAAGTCAGGAGTGAAGTAAGTGCCTAGAGGCAAGAGTTAAGTAGTAGGGGGCCCCTAGAGTTAGTGTTTAGGCAAAACTCATTCATATTTAAGAAAATAATCTGGGAAAAGAAAGGAATAATGAATTCTCTTCCAGTTCAACATAGATGTCAGTGTCAAAAAGATTTTTAAATTATATCACGTAGTTTTAAGAGGTTCAATATAGGTTGTTGACATAAAATAACTCAAAATAATCCAGAACTGTACAGAAAATCTTGAAAAATCAACTAAAATGATAAAGGAGGTAAAAATGGGGATTCTAGCCATTGTAAAAGAAATATTCATGACAGAAATAACTTTATTCAGTGCATCCTCTATGCAGTTTGTCTGAAGGTGACTCTGTCTCCTATGAAAAGAATTGCATAACCTTGAATCATACTTTAATATGTCAAGGAAGATGGGGAAAATGATTTTTGAGACTAGTTGTTTAAAAATGGTTATCATGAGTAATCTGTATAATTCAAAGAGCTATTCACTCAAATATACATTTTTGCTTTGTTGAATTTAAGCATACATTCTAGGCACTATTAGTTGAAAGGTATATACCAGTATTAGGGGTTGATTTAAGTGCCCCACAGGATTACATTTCTTAAATATTGCTTATATCTAAAATCCAGTGAATTTTTTGAATCAGATATATAAGTAGCAGGCATAGTAATACTGTGATCCCAGCAACTCAGAAGGTTAAGGCAGGAAGGATTGCAAGTTTAAAGCCAGCCTGAGCAATTTAGTTGAGACCCTGTCTCAAAATAATGATTGGGGGTTGGGGATTTAGCTTAGCAGAGCTCCTGTTTGGGATGTAGCTCGGTGGTGGACAGTGATGGAATGCTTGCTTATCATGTACGAGGTCCTGGGTTCAATCCCTGGTACCTCCCCCACACAAAAAAAAGATATGTGAATAGCTACCCAAAACTGTAAGCTACCAATTTTTGTCTTTTGGAGTTGTGATTACATTATTAGTTCCAATTAGCACTTCATGAGCATTGCATGTTTTATCTGTTAATGTATGGCACTTTAAAAGAAATTTTCTTATCTTTGAAAATATCAAAGGAGATAAAGTTTTTGTAGCCAGATAACCCCCACCAATAGAAATAATAGAAATAATAATATTTCTATTATTAGCCTTCTTTTTCCTTGAGTACACCAAGATGTTAGAGAAGTTGACTGACTTGGCCAGTGTCATACCTAGTGGTTGATTGGAACTTAAAACCAGAGTAGAGTTTCCGACTTTGCCACTTGATGGAATGGTATGTTATTTTACTTGAAGGATTATTCAAAGCCGTTCTCTATGCTGTAAATTGCTTTAGTCTCTGACTTTTTAAATGTGAAATTATCAGCATAAATCTTAATGCCAAAGCTATCCTTTTCTGCTCCCTTTTATTTATTTATTTATTTATTTATTTATTTATTTTAAGAGCGAGGGACAGCAAGAGAGAGAGAAAAAGACAGAATCAATTTTATTTTGTTTTTCATGGACTTTCGTTGCTCGGACACTTCATTGTGTACGTGGTGCTGGGGTTTGAACCCATGTACTTGTGTATGCAAGGCAAGCACCATAACCGCTAAGCCACCACTCCAGCCCCCTTCTGCTCCCTTTTAATAGTGAGTATAAGTATTACTGGGCCTTTTGATAAAGGGCTTTTGCCCCCAGTTCTGGGAACCATACCAAATTATTTAGACATTTTTACTTTTGTTGGAGATTAGAGATGGGAAATAAAATGAACCAGTGATATTCAAGTGTTTTGCCATTCATCATCTATTGGAGTTTAAGGTAAAGAAAGTTTAAGGCAGAGAAAGAATAGGTAGTTGTCATGTACTGAGGAGTAGTAAATGGTCCCAGATGAGTTCAACTTTTTTCCCTCATGTTTCTATTTTGTTGCTTATACTTAAATAGCAATTAGAGTATATAGTTAACAGGGGAAACATAAGCAGTTATCCATTATTCCTTCCCCTTCCCCATCATCATACACAAGCATTTTACCTATGGATCCAGACTTTGCAGAATGAAAATATGGGATGAGAAATCATGCTTGACTTGAACTAAAGAAAAAATATTGCAATGGGTAGGTTAAAAGTAATCAAAATTTGTAATAACTTGAATAAAATCTCCATACAGTGTAAATCTTGGATGACCTGTTGCTCCCAGGTTCACAAAAACTGTGGTTAGGTGTGCTGCCTTCCTCCTCTGCCCTCCACAGTTTGGACATCTGCAGAACACTGGTGACTTAGAAGTAATGCTCCAGCTTAGGGTAAAGCTAGCCACAGAGCATACCATTAAGCCCAAGATGATAAATAGATTACATAATGAAAGAATACAGGAGAAAAGGAAGTTATATAAAATAGTAAAAATATTCTGACTGTGAGATAAGATCCTTGTATTTTGGACTGAGTATTTAGTGGAGGTTTTG
>PVKS010023133.1:0-32780 GCA_004027875.1 Aplodontia rufa
ATTTATATAGAAATCTTGGAAACAGAAACAGAAACAACAAATCTTATCTATAATGTCGGAAATCAGATGAGGTTACCAGGACGTTGGAGTCTGGGTAAAGGTAATGAATGAAAAGGGTCAAAAAGAAAATTTCCAGTGTTCAGAAATATTTTTCTTGATTGTGGATGTGTTAGACTGACATAAATCACGAAATTGTACACTTCAATCTGTGCAGTCTCTTTCATACAAATTACACCTCAATGAAGTATATTAAAAGGTACAATAAAATATAAAAATGTAATACATATTTATATTTCAAATATAACGTTTATAGTATAATATATAAACAATTATAAAAAGACTACAAAGTTATTTAACCATATTTTTAAAATATATATTTCCTCTTGATATTATTCTTTATTTTCTTTGTTTTTCAAATGATCTCATATTGACTTTTTAAACAGAAAAAATATTACAATATAAAATAACAGAAAGTGTTCAACATCCTCAGCAATTAGTGAAACGCAAATAAAAACTACACTGAGATTTCATCTCATCCCAGTGAGAATGTCAATCATCAAGAATACAAATGATACTTGCCATTGAGAAAGTGTGGAAATAGTACATTTATAGATTGTTGGTGGGGCTGCAATTTCATACTACCACTTTTTTTTTTTTAAAGAGAGAAGGATAGTGTGAGAAAGGCAGAAAGAGAGAGAAAAAAATCAATTTTTATTGAGTTTTTCACATGGCCTTCATTGCTCCGACACTTAGTTGTTTATGTGGTTGCTGGGGTTTGAACCCATGTACTTGCGCATGCTGGGCAAGCACCATAACCACCAAGCCACCCACCGTTCCAGCCCCTCACACAACCACTTTTGAAAACAGTATTGAGATTCCTCAAAAGACCAAGAATGGAACCACCATATGATCCAGTTCTCCCACTCCTAATTTTTATCCAAAAGAAATAAAATCAACATACTCTAATGATATCTCCACCTCAGTGTTTATAGCAACCCAATTCACAATAGGCAACTTAAGGAACCAGTCTAGGTTCCAATCAACAGAAGAATGGATGAGGAAAATGTGGTATATATACACAACTGGGTTTTACTCAGTCTTCACAAAGAATGAAATGATGTCATTTGCTGGTAAATTGATGGAACTGGAGAACATCCTGCTAAGTGAGATGAGCCAGTCTCAGAAAGTCAAGGGTGGAACATTTTTCTCTCATAAGCAGAAGCTAAAGAGAAATAAGGTATTTTTAAAAAAGGGATCTTATGAACATAAGGCAAAAAGAGGGGCATAGAGGAAGTGAGTGGAGGAAGGACAGGTGGTGGAATGAAATTGATCAAATTATACTTTGTGTATGTATGAATATATTATGACAAATATACTAACTATATAACTGTATAACTCTAATACACTACATAAAAATAGTAAATAAATAGAAGGAGGACCAATAGAATAGGAAAAGGAGATTAGAGGGAGGCTGGAGAGAGGTCACAGGGAAGTACTAGGGATTGAAATGAGCAAATTATATGCATCTATGAATATGTTGAAATAAACCCTACCTTTATGTATGAGTGTAATACACCAATATAAACCTTATACAAAAAAATACTAAGCAAAACAAAAACAGAAACTAAAGAGTAGAATTTCAAGGCTGGAAATATAGACTTCAGACTTTTTCTAGGCAGGTTTGTCAACATGGATAGAAGCTATTGCTTCTCATTTTATATATAGACATTATGGTTATTCTTAAACACTGTTCCTTTATGGGTAAAGAAGCTGTTTAAGTATTATTGAATTTTATAATGTCTATAGGATAGCATTAGCTTGAAATTGAAATATAAATGAAATCTGATTTAATAAAATAATAGAGTATTTAGTAAAGTTTTAATATTTATCCTAAGTCCAGTATCTAGACTTTCATAAAAATCATCTATAGAGGACATATTTTAGTTCATTTCACACTGTGTTAATTGTGTAACACAGTGTAACCATTACCTTTTACTAACTACAATTACTCTTCTAATGAAAAGTGATGAATTTAACAAGAAATTATTAGATCTATTTGATCTAAGCATGAACAAGTGGTTGATGGGAAATGCTTCCTAATGAATATTTAATTCCCTTTACCACTCCCTCCTTCAATTTTATAATTGAATTACATGCTTCAATTTAGTTAAATAAAGAAACAATAATTTTATACATCTAGTGTACAAAATACTGTAATGTGCAACATTAGCTGTGTGGATTCTCCTCTCTCTTTCAGACAGATAACATAGTGTCTTCCTGATTGCTGGTGACATATGCTCTTCATTTAGCCAGTGTGTGAAGGCAAATATTTGGAAGTTATTTTTTTGTCCTTTAAAAGTTTTTCTTATTCTTTATATTTCTGCCTCCTAAATATTTCTAATTTATATTCATATATGCTATTACTCTTTATACAAATTAACATCCTAATCTGCTACTTCCTTTTCTTTCTTTCAATTGTTTTTCCAATTTCCCACCTGGAAACTCTTTAAAACTGTTTAAATTCTGATGTAACCCTTTCAATGTCTTCCAAGTGCCTTTAGGACAAAGTGCAAATGTCTCAGAATAGTGTAAGCAGTCCTTTGGAATGTGTTTTCAATAGCTACTTCTCTGTGTCACTCTCCTTCTGACAAAGTGTATTGAAAGCACAACCTTTATCCTAAGAATGCTGTCAAGTGTTCTACCTTTTAAAATGCACGCTCATAGGATCCTATGTATTAAGATCTTATTACTCACAGTAATAATTTGCTGGATGATTCACCCCTTATTGGTTGCTTTTCCGTCTCTCCTACTCTTTCCACTCATTGCATCAGATCCTCTCCAAAGTAGACAACTTACACTAAAATATTAATTTATAGTCTGCTTCTGAGAAAACACATACCAAGAAATGGATGTAATGTTACCTTTGCATTAAACTCTTTTTACACATTGTCATCTATTGATGTTCAACTTTACCCATCAGAGTATTTTAGCAGAAGCAAAGAATACAATGATAACCTTTATACAAAAATATAAGTTTAGGTACAGTTTATATATAAGCATACAAACTTTGAGCACAAAAATTTATTCATATTCAAATAAAGGAAAGTATTTTGAAGGTTAAAGAATAGAATAAACCAAAGATGATGACACCAAACCAGCTACAGTGTATAGGTATTTTGGCATCATTTGTCATACAGTATTCTCTTAGCAACAGGAAAAAGAAAATCTCAGTCAATGCAGGCATTAAAATATCATTTAAATCTATGCATTCTTCTTATAATTTTGTAATATATTTTTAAGCTTTGGGTAAATTTTGTGTGTGATTTTGTTATAACTTCTGTCATTTATTTTATAATAAAAGATTATTATATTACAAAAATATAAGGAATCAAAATGTAAAAGGAGATAAAAACAATAAAACTGATTTTTATATAACTTACCACAATTGAAAATCTGACATATATTTCCTGATAATTTTACATACACATTGTTTTAATGCAAATGTAAAGTAATATATTTATTTTCATATTGTGAACTTATTTTCTCATTAAATATATTCTAAAATGTTTGCAAATCATTAAATGTTCTCCAGTAAAACTATTTTTGGTCAAATTATATTGTTATAGGGCTGGAGCAGTGGCTCAGAGGTTTCGGCGCTTGCCTGGCAAGCATGAGGACCTGGGTTCAAACCCCAGCACCACGTATACAACTGAGTGTTGGAGCAACTAAGGCCATGTGAAAAACTAAATAAAGTTGTTTCTCTCTTTCTCTGTCTCTCTAACTGTCCCTCTCTCTTTAAAAAAAAAATTATATTGTTATAGCATGTGCACATATGAATATGTAACAACAAATCCTACCACTACGCAGAGCCATAACGCACCAATAAAGATGTAGAAAAAACCCAAAACATGTTTTAGGAGAAAAGAAAAACTATTTTTATAGCTTTATTTAATTCAATTTGTTTATATCTAATTAAATTAATTGATTATTTTTGGTACTGGAACTCGAACCCAGGGGTGATTAACCACTGAGCAACATCCCATGTTTTTTTTAATTTTTAATTTTGAGACAGGGTTTTGCTAAGTTGATTGGTCTTGCAAATTGGCTGAGGTGGGTCTTGAGCTCCAGATCCTTCTGCCTCAGCCTCCCAAGTCTCTGGGATTATAGGCTTGTGTCACTATGCCAAACCATTTGTTTTTGTTTTATTTTGACTTGGTTTGCTATCTTAAGTGACATGTTTATAAATATTTAAAGTTAAAAGAATGCAAACTGATGCTGACCATAGGACTCACCCATGGTAATCGCATATTCCTTGCAGAATCTAGAGAAGGTTTACTGGACAAACAATGCTAACTGTCACCAGAGAATCAAGTAATTCAATGTTGTAAACATATTCAAATGTTTGAGCTCAGTTTTTATTTTTTATTTGAGATCCTATATAAGATACTTTCTCCAGCTTTAACTGCAATTTCATCAATAACCATCCCTCTTATTCAGTTTGTCTCCCCCACATAGCACCACTATCTGATACTGCACATTATTCAGCTTTCCTGTTTGTTATTCACCTCCTTAATAAACCTTCAGAACCACGAGGATAGTTTAACATGAATAGGTGTTTAATAACTAGGCAAGAAATAAGTACAGTTTGTAAAGGGCATCTTTATATTGTATAATTTCTAATTCTAGCTATTATAAAAGCATTTGTAGTAAAAACCCACATCCACTAATAATTGATATATTGTATATTTTCTCCAGTTTGGAGAGTTTTTTTCCAAGGACTGCTCGGGTGCAAAGTTTCTTGAGGATTTGTAGATTATTTTGACATATATCATTTGTGCATTTTCACTAGAAATATCATAATATGAAATTTATGATTATAGTTATGGTTAGGGTTAGGTTTAGGGTAGACAGAACTGACATGAAGCAGAAAGAACTGATAGGAGATCCACTCAAATCATCTTCAAAGCCCAGCATTAAAGGTTGAGGATATGTATGTTACCATTATAACAAATATAACAGTGAGTATGAATAATAACCTGATAGTTATTCATTACATGTTAAATTATGTAGGATATCTTTATTGTATCTTCCCTACAGAACATCATTCTAGTAGAAACAAAGGTATATGAAAAGTCAGGCATGATGGTACATGCCCATAATACCAGCAACTGAGGAGACTGAGGCAGGATGATAGCAAATTCAAGGCCAACTTGGCCAACTTAGCAAGATCCTGTCTCTAAATAAATAAATGAATAAATAAATAAATAAATGAGAAAAGGGCTATATGTATAGCTTAGTGCTCCTGAGTTTAATATTCAATACTTCAAAAGAAAAAAATGCATGAACATTTTAAAGCTCTTACACATTCATCATTTTAACCTAGATCCTGGTATATTAAAGAAGTTCACATACTTTGAAGTAGGAGAGTAAAACAAATTTTCATTGAATTTTAATTTATTTGTTCTTTTAAAATTGTTTCCCTTTTGCTACTTTTGGGGAAATTCTTGATAATTTGAGAATACTGAGATCTGCTAATCTCAGTCAGCAGATTCTCCCTTACCATGTTGCTGTATAGGTCTTGGCAAACAAGAAGTATTTTAGCTCTATAATCACAAATGTTATGGAGAAAATAATTATTTATTCCTCTTCCAAAGCAAACTTTAGAGGTTTGTGACGTCAAGACTTGAGTCAATATAGCAGGCAGATTTATTAGAAATACTACAGAAAAGGGAAGAAGTTCCTTGATTAAAATAAGTTTATAATTTCCAAATTCCTTCTTTTCCTGGGAAAAAATGACTTTCAAAGATTATATACAACCAAAGAAGAAAAATAAAGTTTATATATATCTTATAAACTTTATTTTTCTTTTACATATATATATTTATACACACACACATATATATACAAAGTTTTAAAAAGAGACTTAGAAAAATACCACTTTGTGTTTTTTACCCTGTGGAAATGATTTTTGATAGTTTTCAAAATTGAAATGATTTAAATTCCACATTTTCAGATTATTACACCTCAATAAAAAAATAGAAAAATACCAATAATTTTTTTAGATGTAACAATATATACAAATGTAAAAAATAAATCAGAGACTGGAGAAAGAAATTATGCATGAAATTATCAAAAATTCAGCATCCAGAACATAAAAAATTCTTTAATGAGAAAACTCCAAAGAAAAATGAACAAAAGTTATAAAAAGACAATCCAAAGGAAAGCAAACTTATCTGCTCAATATAGGATAAAAATTTCAGTTAGGAGGAAAAAGTTCTAGGGATTTAATTTATGCATTGTGCATTGTATAGCTTGTCGATAATATTATAACACAAATTAAAGATTGCTGAGTCAATAGATTTTAAACATTCTAATTACCAAAAAAGCAACTATATAAAAATATCAATTTGTTTGATCATTTTGCAATAAATGCACATATCAATGCATATTATATCACAAAAATATATTCACTTTTTTATTTGGCAATTAATAAATTAAAATTTTAAAAGAATGAAAAAAAGAAACTTTCACACACAAAAATGTGAACAATAAATAGGAAAGTGCAAATAAAACATCAGCAACATACTTTTTTCAACTCTAATCCAAAAGATTGTAACAAATGTTGATGAACATGTAAAAATATAATTCTTATCTACTATGCTATTAGTCAGCTTTTCACTGATCTGACCAAAATACCCCAGAAAAACTATCAGAGGTGGAAAAGTTTATTTTGGCTCACACTTTCAGGGGTTCATTCTATGATCAACAGAGTCCATAACTCTAGGGCCAAAGTGAAGCAGAATATAATGGTGGAAGAATGTGGCAGAGGAAGGAGCTCAGGACATAGTAACCAGGAAGCAGAGAAAGCTCTACTTACTAGGGAACAAAGGACACCCCCAATGATCTAGTTCTTCCAGCTACATTCTATTTGCCTATAGTTACTGCCTGGTAAATCCATTCAAATGGATTAATCCACAGATTAAGTTATACCTCAAATGATTTGATCATTTAATCTCTGAAAATTCTTGCATTGTCTCACAATGAGATTTTGAGGGGTACCTTGTATCTAAATCATAACATTAATATAAACTGATACAACCTTAATGAAAGCAATCTGGCACTTTCTAACATAATTGAAGGTGCACTTAACATACAATTCAGAAATTCTACTCCAATCATGTATTCTAGAGAAATTCTTCATGCAATCTGTTAATCAACAGCCACATGAATGAGTCTACTCAATGAGGCCACTCATATTTGCATGATATCTAAGTTCAGCTATCAGGTAAATCAACTGAGGCTGGAATTGTGAGAATTAAAAATGATAATTTTAAGCCACTGAAGTTTAGAGCAATTTCATAAAAAAGGCTAGCTATAACTTTTCCCATAAAAATCTGTGCTGTATATGTGAATATTAATCAGGTAATAAAAATAAGATTATATTAACATAATGTAACAATAATATGGAATGATATTTTTCCATATGAGTCAAGATATTTATATTTGTTAGTCTCATTCTGAATAGAGAAAACCAGAGAAATAAGTAGAGAGATATGCATATTTCCGTTATTCTTCCAAGATAGTAGCTGAGTGTTCTGTATCCTGAGTCTGGGCTCTCTTACCTCTGATTAACTATGGAGATCTTGGCATTTTATTGTCTCAAAGTGAATTTGCTTTTCTTCATCCATTGAGAGAGGGTTCTGAGAGTTGAAATGACTGAAGTACTCAGATCTAAAGGAAAAAGATAATTGTGTTTGTTTAGGTTAATCCCAGAAGCAGACAGTGAGAAAAGGATTTGAGTGCCAGGGGTTTATTTGGGAAGACCAGCAAATACCAATAAGGGAGAGGGAAAGTGATACAGAGAGAAGAAGATAAAAGGTATATTATTTAGCCTGCTGCCACAGGGGCAACTGGAGCTCATTCCTGCCAGGAAACTATAAAATGATATTAATCAGTAACTCACAGGCATCTCGAAAACTCACCCTCCATTCCCTACTCAAGGGTGAGGGAACCAAGTATTAACACACCCGCTCCCCCGAGTTTTGGAGGAAAGCGAAATCCTTCAGACACAGAAAAGTTCTTTGGAGACTTTTAAAGATCTGAGAGATGTGTCTAACCCAGAGATGTTCCCGAAACTGAGTGAAAAAGCAGGACGGTTGATTTGGCAGACTTGTCCAGAGATTTGGAGAGAGATCTGGAGATGGTGATGGGTTTTGGTTGCTATGATGACTGGGAACCCAGACCTTGAGGGCATAGTAGAGGTTCATTTTGTGGTTGCTCTGGCTAAACCTTCAGATTAGCAAACTTTCATGGGTTCTGATGCTGCAATCTGCAGGCCCTGAGGCTACAAGGTGTAACAGGAGGAGCAGAATTCCTAAACTTGTAAGCCCTTTGCAGGATATGCATTGTTAGGGGTTGGGATGACCCCACTGTCAGGTATGATTAAGGTAAGGGTTTAGCCTCACTATTAAGTGGGATATAGAGCCAAAATGATATACAAAAACAAACTTATATAAGGCATCTTGACCCCAGTGATGTGGAATAAATTAATTATCTACAAAGCATAGTACTAACATATGTGATGAAATATAACCTAGTTTCGATATTACTTTATAGAGATACATCATAATTTATTTAATTAGTTACCTATTGTCAGACACCCAATGTATTATGGATAAAATCATGGTAGTCGTATTTGAATAATGCGAGTGAGGTAGTTTAAACATGTCCTTAGAAGAAACCCTAAATGTGGAATTCTGGTTCAAAAAGGGTGCACAGTATAAGAATTTTAAAGTACATAGGAAAACAATCTTTCAGAATGTACATATTAATATTTGCGTACCTCCACAATGTACTTGAGTTTTAAAAATTCATAAGTAGCATTTCCAGTGTATCTTCGAACTAAATACAACCTATTCCTGATCTCCTTGTCTTGATTTTTCAATTTACAATACAAGGGAAAGCCATGCCAAACTTTGCAGAATGAGACAAGATTCTTTCCACTTTTGAGATATATATATAAATTGATTCTTTTGTGTTTAAGTTATTTAAAACCATTTTCTAAATTTGCTTGTTATTTTGTCTAATATTAATTCCAAGTTGGATTTAATTTAGGGGGAGACTGGAATTCTTGTTCTACGACTCACTTTTCCCAGTTTTATTCTGTATTATCTCATTATTTATTTAGTTTACATGATAGATGACTGAAAAACAAAGTCCCACAAGTATTTTAAATACCACTTGCTTGATTTACAACACTTGAAACACCCAATAAGTAAAAGGAAAATGAAAGAGATTGAATCTTTGATAAGATTAGAGTCTCATCAGGAAGTAATATTAAAATTGGCTTTCAGAGCGCAATCAAGCATTTGTCCAGTTATCTTTAATTGATCTGCTATAAAAATGAGAGTGCAAATTGTAGATGAAATTGCAGTGCATTGCACATCAAAGAGGAGGACAAAATAAAGCAATAAAACGGGCAGGAGGTTTTTAGTTCTTTATCTGGGCATTCATGGACTACTTAGTATTTTTTAATATTGCTAGTAATGGGAAAAAATCAATAACTTAATATGAACCTTGGCTTTAAACTGAAATGAAAAAGAAAGTTCTCACAATTTTGGTTTCTTTTTATTCAAACAGGGGGTTCTATGGCACACACTGCTTGTTACTGCCTTGTCTGACAGCTTAGAGAAACTACTTACTCAAGGCAGCATGGGCAAAGGGCTAATTATGTCAATGAGGAAACAGAGTGGATAGAAATTAATGAATCTGCATCTCCCCAGTGTTATGCAACTCTCTTACTCCTTGTTACTAAGTTATGCTTGCAGAGTTGTGCATTTCTTTTGTAACCCAAAATGCTAAAGGAAGCAGGTAAAAACACAGAATTGGGCATCACAGAAATGGATTATTACCTTACTTGTATTATAAAAATTGCAATTTTGTCATCCCTATGAATTTCAGTTTCCTTTTCTGTAAAACGGGAAAAATAAGATCAATTTCAATGGATTCTTGTGAAGATTAACAAAATAAAAAATGTAAGCATTGTCCAGGGTTGTATAGCATGCATTATGTCTCAAAGGATAAGCAGATTATTTTCATGGGCTGTTTTGGCTGCTATTCCTACTACTACTATTGGTAACTTCATTGTTTTGTTTAGCTTTTGTTGGGAGTTCAATCTTTTACTAGAAATGAAGGTAGTATTCTACAAGGTTCAACTTTCCCATAAATCACAGTTACAAAAATTATAAATGGGGGCTGGAGTGGTGGCTCAGCAGTTTCAGTGCTTGCCTGGCAAGCACGAGGACCTGGGTTCAAACCCCAGCACCACGTACACAACTAAGTGTTGGAGCAACTAAGACCATATGAAAAACTAAATAAAGTTGTTTCTCTCTTTCTCTGTCTCTCTCACTGTCCCTCTCTCTTTAAAAAAATTATAAATGATTCTTTCACTATAGACTGTAGAATAAGCTTTCTCCTGTCTGTGGAAGAGACTTTCTTACAAAGAATTTTTATTAACATTTTAATGATCCTATGTCATTGTCCAGAAAGTACACAGAATTTCTACAATTCATCATGAGAAGAGACGAAACATAAAATTTTTCAGTGGTTACCAAAATTATATGACCATTAAATCACTTGGGGAGATTTTGAAACATACTGAAACAGAGGTCCCATCCCAGAACTTCTGAATTACAGTTCCCAGGAAGATCATCTGTAGGATAGAGATCAATTCTGATGGTCAGACTAATGAGTCAACTACTGATGGATTTAAGGGCTCATTTTTAATAACATTATGCCTTTACTGAACTGGCGCAAACACACTCTTTTCCATTTATCTCTGTTCTAATCAGCTTTTCCATTGCAGGGACCAAAAAAACCTCACAAGAACAATTAGATGAGAAAAAATTTATTTGGAGGCTCATTGTTTCAGAGGTCTCAGTCCATTCACAGTGGACTCCATTCCTCAGGATTTGAGATGAGACAGAACATCAAGGCAGAAGGGTGTGGCAGAGAAAGCAGGTCAGGACCAGCCACCAAGAAGAAGAGACAGGATAATATATACCCCAAAGGCATGCTTCCAATGGCCCACCTCCTCCAGCCACTCCCTACCTGGCTACATACAAGTCACCACTTAGGTAATCCCTCTCAGGAGATTAACATACAGATTGAATTAAGGCTCTCATAACCCAATCATTTCACCTCTAAACCTCCTTGCATTGTCTCACATCTAAACTTTTTGGGAACATTACATATCTAACCATAATAGGCTTCATAACATTATGCTATACTTAATAATTTTCTGAAATGATCTGAGGAATAATGCTTCCCTTCTTTGCGTTTACTTTTCTAACAGTGTAGTTCCAGGAGTTATTCTAGTCTAGGCTTCTTCATATGCAAGTGTCTCTACATTCTTGACTGACAGAGCAAAAGAGATACAGAACACTCCCTGGATACATCTCATAGAGTTTACAGAAATTCCTTCTCGTGGAGATAAAACATAACTTCTTACAACATTCACAGAAAATTGAAAGGACAGTTCTCTGATGTATTTATGTATGGGATTATATATTATCAAAAGGCCAACAATTTATATAAAATACTGAGAAATACAATTAAGCTGTGGTTTGTGGAAGAGGGATGTGAAAGAAGTTCAGAGACTTTTATCATTGGGTTTTCTTTATCCAAACCATCATAGCTCTTTCTGCAGACTAGGTTTGTAAAATCAATTGCCAAGAAAGAGCAGTCAGGTAGTATATGTGAGTAATTTAGGTGGAGAATGTCTCAAAATAGGCTCCTTCTTTGATGAAGTTGAGTTCTTTCTGTTTCATTTTATTTGCAAGTTAGATATACAATGGTAAGTTCTTAGTGGATATGTGTGTTCTTCTGGGTTAGCTGAAAACGGTGGTCTTTTTGGTAGAGTTTTATTTTGAAATTTTGATAGAGATGTGGGTCCAACAAATATTTCATTTTCCTCTTAACACTACTTTAATAAAACTGACAGTGCAAGTGTGCTGATAAATGGCAGCTGACACTGCACTTCAGTATCTGGAGAGAGCAGGGAACAGTGAGGATGATGATGGATGGCAGAGCTCATTTACTGTCACACGAGAGTAGCTATTTTGTAGCTCACTGCTGCCATGTAGGAAGAAAGACCTAGTGTTTCTGTATCTGATATCTGTGTTTTAAAAAAAGAAGTCTCCACATTTTTAAGAGTCAGAAAGTAATAAAAATATTCAAAACACATTGTTGATCTACACAGTTCAGGATTAAAAAAAAAATCTCTGGAATAAGCCATAGTTCACCTTGTACTTTCCTGAAAACTCCATTATAGGCCTTTAATTATCCCAAATGTAAAAGTAATCATGGATACTTGATATTAATCCCCAGTGATGCCATGCACTATTATTTTCAAATTTAATAAAATAGATTTTTAATTTTAAATTATTTGCATCATTTTAATTATACTTTTCTAGCAAATAAAATATTTACTAGAACAAGAAGTAGCTTCGCAGAGTGTCACAGTTGCAATTGTTCTTCAGGAATTTTCCCTCGCTCCTTTTATAGTTGAGGTAACTGAGAGGAAATTGGAGTTTCTGTACAGTTAGAATTTGAACTCAGAATTTGTGAGCATCACTCCATGCTGTTTTACCACTTTTTCATGGTATGTGTGATTTGCTTGTTAGTTTATTATAAGATCTGTGAAATAAGGTTTGATAGACATTTTTCTTATGCAAATTTCCACTTCTTTATTCTATAAGGGAAGACAGACGTACATGTGACTCTAGATTGCAGCAAATTGAAAATGGTCTCCTAAATGTGATGCTTTCTAACGATGCTTCTATATAGCTTAGAATAAATGATAACAGAAGTGAATTGCCAAACCAATGTCTTATTCTGTACATTAATAAACTAGTAAATTTCTACGTGATTATTTGGGTCAGATGTTTTTCAGTGTTGGATAAACATCAGGAATTGAAAGTAAGCACATGCAGGGCCACTTTTAGTCCTAAGTGTCTCCTAAAATTCACGAAAAATGAGTTTTCCTTGAGTCCCATTTTTGCATCTTTATTTTCACTTTGCACAGCATATTTATCATAACTAATGAATTCCAGATGACTTCCCAATAGAACTCATATCTTCTAACCCAGCCATATTTAGGAAATAGTAAGTGATATTACAACTATTTAGTTTCTGCTCAGAATCTGCTATTTCTTGGTGTTGAAAGATACAGCCCAAATCCCATTTTCAGTGTTTATTACCTCTCAGAATCTGAGCAAGCAGCTTTCCTGGTCCTTTTACTTGTCTGTCTTGTCTATTGGCTATCCATTTTCCATTGTTGTCCCAGGTTGGCTGCCAATGGTACATTTCTCAGCCACTTAATAACTTTACTTAGACAGATTTACAAGAAGCCAAGTGCTGTCAAGTCCATGAGATGTATAGATTGAGGCATTCTTCCTCTCCTCTAACTATTCCAACTTTAGGTGTAAGTCTGTCTCCTTAATAGCACTTTGGTCTTAATAGAGTATGTGTCCCAGGTTCTGGCATACAGTGCATTGTTGGAGCATGGCTGATGCTCCTCTCTTCTGAGTTAGACTGAAGTTAAATAGAAGCAATTTATTTCTGCTGTTGTCAATATCATATTTCATGAGCCTGAAACTCATTACATTTTTTTTCCAAATTACCTTGCTTAGCTTTGTAAGGGTATTTTGTATTTGCCACAGATCATTCTTTTGATATGGAAAGAAGTGAAACTTTTTCTTACATTTTTGATTGGTATAATAAAGTCTTATTTAGGCTAAGGGCAGGTAGGAGAAGGAAAGTACTGTAGAAACTGCATTTGAAATGCTCAGTAACAAGGAGAGTGTTTGGGGAGCTTTCAGCTAAGAGTGCAATGAAAAGAAAAGACAGCTTTTGCACTATGAAGTTTCTAGAAAAACACAAGTACTGAGAAAGTGTACACAAATAGAATTTAAAAAATTTACCTGAGGGGCCACTATCAGTACTTTATGGTCCTTTATAGGACATGAGAGGGTCAGCATTGTAATACTTGAGCATAATAAAATACAGTTTCTTCAAAGCACATTTTATATTGCAGTTGGATCTTCCATCATTTTTATCTGTGTGCTTCTCTAGAGCAGTGGTTGACCGTTGGTCCACCATGTGTTTTTCTATGGGTTAAAGGTCAAGAATTATTTTTTTAAATTTTAAGCAGTTGAAAAGAATAAAAAATAATATATATTACATTAGAGGTGAGTTGTACAATCATAAATGCATATGAAGTAACAATATGCTATGCCCTTGATCCTAAAACATAGATACCCTACATTGCCCACACCCCAGTCTCTTGATTCTTCTATATTATGCCTGTACAACAGATATAAATGTTCACACATATATAAGATTGTGAATTTTCCACAATTAAATGCTTACATAAGTATTATTTGACTTCTCCGGGAGGGGGGTAAAGAGTAGACAGCATTGCTGATTTTCTCTCTAGATCCCTCCGTATCTTCCCTCCCTCCCTCTCCAATCCCCCCTCCACTCCCCTTACCCCTCCTCCTCTACATTTCTATGGTTACCTTAGATTATGTGTTGCTATGCCTTTGCAGAGTCTAATACATGGATTTGACTACCTTTCACCCAAGCCTAGGGTTTTCTCTAGGCTCCACAAATGAGGGAAAACATTCAACCCTTGAGTATCTGGGTTTGACTAACTTCACTTAGCATGATTTTTTCCATAGCCATCCATTTACCTTCAAAGGTTGCAATATTGTTACTTCTAATATCTCAGTAGAAGTCCGTTTTACACACACACACACACACACACACACACACACGTATGTATGTGTGTGTGTGTGTGTGTGTGTGTGTATAATCCATCCAGAGATTTTGGGTCCATTCATCCACTGAGGAGCATCTGCACATTTGGGTTGATTCCATAACTTAGCTATTGTAAATTGAACTGCTGTGAAGATTGAATTTCCTGTGTCATTATAATGTGCTGATTCTAAATCCCCGGGGAAAATACCTAAAAGAGGGTATTTTCCACTCTTCCAACAACAGTGTGTTAATGTTCCTATCTCCCTGCAATCCCTCCAGCATCTGTTTTGTATTCTTCATCTTTGTCAGTCTTAACTGAAGTGAGGTAAAATCTTAATGTAGTTTTGGTTTGCTTTTCTCTGATTACTAGTGATTTAGAACACTTTTATTTTTTCATGTGTTCATTGACTTGCTCAATTTCCTCTGTTGAGAAGTTTCTATTCAGCTCTCTGGACATTTATTGATTGGATTATTTGCGTTTTTGACATCAAGTGTTTTGCATTCTTTGTAAATTTTGGATATAAATTCCCTGTTGGGGGAAGCACAGGCCATGATTCTCTTCCATTCTGTAGATTCTCTCTTGATAGTTTGGACCAACTCCTTAGGTGAGCAAAGTTTTTTAATTTAATGGCATCCCACTCATTAATTCATGACTTTAATTCTTTCACTTTGGGAGTCTTGTAGAGGAATTTTGCCAACTCCCATATGCTGGAATGTTGCTCCTAATTTTTCTTCTAGCAGTTGTATAGTAGCTGGTTTAATTCCTGGTTTCTTGATCCATTTTGATTTAATTTTTGTGCAATGTGAGAGATAAGAGTTTAATTTCAACTTCCTGCACATGGCTGTCTAGTTTGTCTACTACTATTTGTTGAATAGACTGTCTTTCCTCCATGTTATTTTTTGCCCCTCCTTTTAAATATCAATGTTTAAAGATTTGTGGATTTGGTCAGAGTCTTCTATTCTAGTGCATTGGTCTTTATGCCTATTTTGATACCAGTACCATGCTGTTTTTGTTACAGTAACTCTATAGTATAATTTTAGTACTGGTATTGTGAAACCACCTGTTTTATTTTTCTTGCTTAGTAATGTTTTGGCTATTTTGGGTTTCTTATTCCAAATGAATTTGAGAATTACTTTTTCTATATCTGTGAAGAATGACATTGGTATCTTGATGGGGATTGCATTAAATCTGTATAGTGATTTTGGCAGAATGACCATTTAATGATATTAATTCTGTATAACTAAAAATATGGATCATCTCACCATCTTCTCAGGTCTTCTTCAATTTTTTTCTTCAATGTTGGTCATTTCAATTGTAGAGGACTTTTATTTCCCTTGTTAGATTAATTCCCAAATATTTTATTCTTTTTTGAGGATATGATAAATGGGACTTATTTCCTGATTTCTTCTTCTGCCTTATTATTGTTAGTATACAGGAAAGTATTGATTTATGGATGTTGATCTGTAGCCTGCCACTTTGCTAAATCTGTTTATAAGCTCAAAAAGTTTTCTGGTGGAGTTTTCTTGGATCTTTCAGATATAGGATCATGTTGTCAGCAAAAATGGATGACTTCCTGTCTTCCTATTCTTATCCTTTTGATTTCCTTCTTTTGCCTGATTGCTCTGGCAATGGTCTCCAGAACTACATTGAATAAAATGGTGAGAGGAGGCAGACTTGCCTTGTTCTTGAGTTTAGTGGAAATTCTTTCAGCTTTTCTCCATTTATTATTAGCTGAGGGTTTGACATATATGGCCTTTACAAAGTTAAGATAAATCCACTTGATCCCTATTTTCTCCAGAGTTTTAAGCATAAATGTGTGCTGAATTTTATTTAAGACATTTTCTGCAACAATTGAGATGATCTTATGATTTTTCTCATTAATTCAGTTAAGTGATGAATAATGTTTACTGATTTGCGTATGTTGAACCAGCCTTGCATCCCTGGAATGAAGCCCACTTGATCATGATGAATTATCTTCTTAATGTGTTTTTTAATGTGGTTTCCTAGAACTTTATTAAGTATTTTTGCATTAATGTTCATCAGGGATATTGGCCTGTAGTTTTTTGGTTTTTTTTTTTTAATGCATCCTTGTTGGTTTTGGTATCAGAGTTATGGTTGCCTCATAAAAAATATTTTGGAAAGTTCTCTCCTCTTCAATTTCTTGGAATATTTTATTAAGACAGATGTTAGCTCTTCCTTAGAAGTGTGGTAAAACTCTCTGGGGAATCCATCAGGTCCTGGCTTTTCTTCTTTGGAAGGCATTTATTGCTATATGGATTTCAGTGCCTGTTATTGGACTGTTTAAAATTTCAATATTGTCTTGTTTCAATTTGGGAATGTTGCATGTTTCTATAAATTTGTCTGTATCTTCCAGATTTTCTAATTTAGAGGAGTATAGTTTTTCAAAATATGTTCTGATAATCCATTTTATTTCCATGGGGTCAGTGTTGATCACTGCCTTTTTGTTGGTGATTTTGTTGATTTGCTTCAATTCTTTCTTTGTTTTAGTGAGATTAGCTAGGGGTCAGTCAATTTTATTTACATTTTTGAAGAACCAGGTTTTTGTTTCATCAATTCCTTTTCTGTTGTTTTTCTCAGTTTCATTAATATCAGCTCTGATCTTGATTATTTCCTGTCTCCTCTGGATTTGGAATTAGTTTATTCTTTTGTAAAAATTTGCAGTGGAGCATTAGCTTATTTATTCAAGATGTCTCCTGATTTTTAATGTGAGCACTCAGTGCTATAAAATTTTCCCTTAAGAATACTTTCATATTGTTACAAAAGTTTCAATATGTTGTGTTTTCATTCTCATTCACTTCCAAGAATTTCTTGGTGTCTGCTCTCATGTCTTCTTGGATCCATTCTTCATTTAATAGGATATTATTTAATCTCCATTTATACATTTGTTTTCTGTTATGATTTTTGCTATTACTTGCTAGGGTCAACACATCATGTCTGATAGGATACATGGAATATTATCTACTTTTTATATTTGCTGAAATTTCCTTTGTAAACTAGATCATGATCTATTTGGGAGAAGGATCCATGTGCTGCTGAGAAGAAAGTATAGTCAATCAATTTGGGGTGGAATATTCTGTAGATGTCTGTTAAGTCCATTTGATTTATGGAATTGTTTTAAGTGGGAGATTTTTTTTTTTGCTTTGATGATCTGTCTATTGGTGATAGAGGAGTGTTAAACTCTCCAGTATTATTGTGTTGAGGTTCACAAGTGGTTTTATGTCCTGAAGTAATTTTTCCACATACTTGGAAGTGTTATTGTTTGGAGAGTATATATTTACTTTATTGTATCTTCCTGTTGTATTGTTCCTTTTACTGGGATGTAGTGGCCTTCTTTATCTCTTCTGATTAATTTATGTTTGATATCTACATTGTCTGAAGTAAGTATTACAAAGCCAGATTGCTTTCCTTGGCTGTATACCTCAATCTGTGGATGTCATTGGTGGTATGGTGGGTCTCCTACAGGAAGCATGTTGTTGGGTTTTATTTTTGATTCAGTGCACTAATCTGTGTCTTGTAATTGATGTATTAAGACCAATTACATTCAGTGTTCAGATATTTATGTGGCTTTGGTTCATAATCATCATATTTTAGTTTTGGATTTTGTGCTTTCTTCCTTGTCTTTTGATAGCACGTACTTTTACTGAATTTCCTCTGTTTATGGGTTTTAAGGAGTGTTTGCTTGTTCTTCTACCTTTTATCTTTGAGGATTCTTTGTAATGTTTGTTTTATTTGCACGAATGCTGCAAGTTTGATTTTATCATGAATGTTCTTATTTGAATTTGAATCTGAGTTTTGCTGGATATAGTATTCTTGGTTGCACGTTGTGGTCATTCAGACATTGAAAGAACTCCTTTCCTTCAAGGGTCTGAGCTGAAAAGTCAGAGTTGAACCTTTTTAGTTTGCCTCTGAATGTGCTGGGCTTCAACATGCAATGCATTGAGAGCATTACATCAGAAAGAGGAACTCATTTGCTGAAACCCACCTCCTGAGGACACATGCAACCAAAATGGCTCCAGACACCCTACTCAGGGGCGTGACCTTGAGGTCCTGACGCCTCTTCAGACCGTCTGATGGGATAGGTTAAATAAATGCCGCTTGCATGGGCTCTCCCGCCCCTTGCTGACCTTTCCTTTCATTGGTTCCTGTACTTTTTATAACCACATGCACTTCCTCAATAAACGAGTTCCTGCTGCGACTGGTCTCTCTGGCGCGTCTGATTGTCCTCCTTAGGGAGGGCTGGGAACGAGCCGTCAGCGACCTTTGCCTCTCTTGGCAGCCTTGGTTGGTGCGTGCCTCTCTCCTTCTCCCCTGCAGGTCAGGGGGAACACAAGAGGCTAAAAACCCCAACAACTGGTGCCCGAACAGGGACTTGAAAGGAAGCAATGAACGGAAAGCATCCGCGAGCCAAGCCAAGCGTGTTTCAAGGTAAGGGTGTCCCTGAAGAGATGGGGCAATCTCATACTAAACATGAAAACCCAGCTCTGAAAGCGCTGAGAAACATGCTTAAGAGCCGAGGTTTGTGCTGGAGATGCGGGACGGGGAGGGGGGCACAACACCCCCCCCCAGTGGTACAGCCCCTCTGGCTGCAGCCGAATCCTGAATCCTGGGGCCCAGGGAGCAGAGGGCATGAAATCGTTAAGAGGTTACATTGGATGATGCTTGGCTGGCTGGTTTCCAGCCTGAGCTCTCATTATTCTTCCCGGGACGCACCTGTCCTCGGCAGCAATTACTCTATTAGGTGAGCGCCTTCAATCCTTAACTGTGAGGGAGGGAGGACTCTGCTTGCTTTTACACAAAGAATGCTATTTCCACGCTAACCGTTCCGGCATCATCCAAGACAAGATCAAGAAATTAAAAGAGGACCTCGAGAAACGTCAGAATGAATTGCATTCCAATTTCCTTTGGCCCGGGTTGAATGGGTGGCTTCCTTATCCTCTCCCTTTGATGGGTCCCTTGGTTACCCTTAATTCTCTGATTCCTTAAAGATTGAGTTAAGATGGTCCAATTGATGGTGATCCGATAGCAATATGCAGTCCTGCAAGACTGTGACTGGGATACATATGAATCTGGCCATGGGCCCTACCAGGATGTTCGGGTTTAGGGGGATACCTCTGTCTCTCTTTCTCTGCCCCCCCTCACTGAAGGGCCCGCCAGCCCTGCAGGCAAAAATGCCCTAAGTGCTAGGGTGTAGTCAATGATGGGTAAGACCCCCAGGAGGGGGCAACCTAAGACAGGCACACCCTCAAGTAGGGCATATACCTGCTGATAAAACAAAAAGGGGGAAATGCTGGGCTTCAACATGCAATGCATTGAGAGTGTTACATCAGAAAGAGGAACATATTTGCTGAAACCTGCCTCCTGAGGACACATGCGACCAAAATGGCTTCCAAAACCCTACTCAGGGGTTGGGGCGTGCTTCTCTCCTTCTCCCCTGGCAGTCAGGGGGAACATGAGAGGCTAAAAATCCCAACATAAATGTAATTTGGAATTTCTCTGTTGTAGCTTTTAATATTCTTTCCTTGATTTCCATGTTAACAGTTTGAATATGTTGTATCTTGGTGAACTCTCATTTGATTAGGCCTAGTAGGTGTCCTTTTTACTTCCTGTATGAGTATTTCTAACTCTATTCTGATATATGAAAAATTTTATTTCATTGAGAATGCTCTTCATTCCATTTATTTGTGTTTCAATTACTTCTTATATCTCAATTACTCTTATATTGTTTCTTCTGATGTCATCACAGACATTTTGAAAATCCTGTTTGTGTTCTATGAGGTTTTCTTTTTTTCTTTTTTGTCATCTGTGCACTGAAGTTTACTCAGCCTATCTGCACTGTTGGAAGTTCATTTTTCCAGTGCTGAGGTTCTGTTTTCTATAGAGCTTAGTCTATTATTAAATTCTTCCATTGTTGTTCTGATGTGATTGATTATTATAGCTCTGTTACTTCCTTTTTAAGCATGTCTATTTATTTGATAGTAGTGTTTTTTATCTCTTGAGTTTTCTCACTTAGTCCTTTCTTTAAATCTTCTATTAGTTCACTGTTCCTTTTAATAATCAGATCATTAGTAATTTGTTCTAGGTTTTCATCCCACTCTCTGTCCATGTGTTCCTTGTTTGGGAGTTCTGGATTTGAGGTGACATTTTTCTAGATATAGTCCTCATTTTTGAAAAGTTTTTTTCTGGATCTTGATTTGTGGCTCCCTGTGGGGAAGCAAGGCAGTTCTCCAGGTGCTTCTTCCTTGCAGGTTGAAAGGTCAGGTCAGACATCACCCCTCTGATGACCACCTTTTTCCAGAAAGTTGCTTCTGCCTGGAACCTCATTTTGCTATACCTATTGGGTTTAATCTCCAGGGCCTTGATCTGGAACCTGTTGCAGTTGCTGGGCAGCCAGCTGGATTGTAGAAGTGTAGCAGCAGGTGTGCATCACTGGGTTCTGGGGTCTTGGGTGGGGTAGAAATGGGCCTGAGTGCCTCCATGGGCCCTGGGATCCTTGGCAGTGGGTATGGTCCCAATTTATCTGGACCTGGTAGGTATTTGTTGCAGTTGTGTGGCTACAGGAGAGCAGGGATCCTTGTGGGTATGCCCTAGGCACACGTGCTGGCCCTGAGCCAGATGCCTGGGGACCCACGAATGGCAGATGGACTGGTCAGTTCTGAGTGGGGTCCTTGTATATTGTCATCCTTGGGGCTCCTGCCTATCCTGACCAGAGACCCCTTGTCCTGTGTGCTGTGTCTGGGCAGGCCAGCAGTGAGTGGGTGTACTGAGCCTGCCATCAGTGGGCCAGAAGCCTGACGTCCCCCCATGAGGGGGAGGTGCTGGGTGTGGGTGTTGTGGGTGGGTCTGCTGAGCCTGGACCCTAGGCCTGGAGCATTGGTTGTGCTGGTTGGCTGTGGCAGTGTCCTGGGCACAGGTGTCTCGAGTATGCTTGGCAGTCAAGACCTAAGTCCTTGGATCCACATGCATCACTGTGCTGGTGAGCTCCCCAAAAGGATATTTATGACATATGGACATTATATGAATTCATATTTCAGTGTCCATTATATTGGAATAGAGTCACCCTGTTTTTCATACCAAGACCATGTTTGGTTTCATGTTAAAACTGCAGTGGTCACTAGTTGTCACAAATGCAGAAAAAAATGCCAACTCTTATTATTCTTTCATTGTAACCTTAATTTGCTTCATGAGTAGTGATTTTAAACATTATTTAATGTGCTTACTTGCCATTTGGGTTACTTGAATAAATTTCTATGCATGTTCTCTGCCTTTTTTAAATTGAATTTTTGTTGCTGAGCTGTACATGTTTTACAAAAGATCTGGGTATTAAAACCTTATCAGATATATCACTTGAAAATATTCTCTCCTGTAGATAGCATCTTGTAATGTACAATTTTCATAAAGTCCAATTTGCTTTTTATATTGGCATTGCTGTGCATTTACTGTCATATCTAAGACATCACTGCCAAATCTAATGTGAAGCATTTCCCCTGTATGCTAAGTCTCTGTAATTTAAGCTCTGATGTTTAGGCATTTCCTTTTCATACTGTTCCCTGTTATATAGAAATGCAAGTGTTTTCACATGTTGAACCTAATTCAATTTGTCTCTGCTGTTTTGATGAATTACTACTTGATTTATTAATTCTAATAGTTGTGTGTGTGTGTGTGTGTGTGTGTTAGAGAGAGAGAGAGAGAGAGATCTTCAGGGTATTCTACATATAAAGTTTTATTATGTACAAACAAAAGGTTGTTTTGCTTCTTCCTTCCCAATTTGCATACATTTTATTTCTTTGGCTTATTTGCTCTATCTAGATCTACCAATAAAATCTTGAATAGAAGTGAAAGAAAATAATCCTTGCATTCTTCTTTATTGTGAAAGAAAATCATAGTGTTTTTTCTTTGAATATTTCCTATGTGTGAATTTTATTACATTGAGACTGTTCCCTTCTATTCCTACTTTATTGATAGTTCTTTTTTGAAAAAAGTATTGCTTTTTGTAAAATGTTTTTCCCTGCATTTATTGGGATGGTCATGTTGTCTTCTTCATGCTGTTAAACTGACATATTACAGAGAGGATTTTTCAAATGTTGAACCATCCTTGTACTCCATGAGTAAATCCCAATTGGTAATGGTGTATAATTCTCTTAATACACTGCTGAATTTGATTAACTACTGTTTGATTGAAGATTTTTACATCAACGTTCATAAGATATGTTAGCCTATATTTTGTTTTTTTTCTGGTAGTATTCTTTTCTTGCTTGGATACCAGACTAATGTTGGCTTCATAAAATGTGTTAGAAAGTATTTCCTTCTTTTTAATCATTTTGAAATGTTTCAGAAAGACTGATTTTAGTTCTTATATTAAAAGTTTTCTAGAATTCAATGGTGAAGCCGTCATGTCCAAGGTTTTTCTTTGTTGGGATTTTTTTTCCTTAAATTTTAAACTAATTCAAACTCTTTACTAGTTATAGATTTATTTAGTGTTATGCTTCTTTATGATTTACTCTTGGTATGTTTTTTGTGTATAGAAATTTGTCCATTTCATTTCAGCTAACTTTTTTAAAGTGCAATTGATCATAGTACTCACATGATTATTTTTATATCTGCAGGGTATTATAATAGCACCATTTCAATTCTGATGTTAGTAATTTGAGCCATTTTTCCCCTTTTCTTAGTCTTTTTACCTAAAGATTGATTTTTTTGAAAGGGCCAACTTACCCAAAATAATTTTATGGATGGCATTAAAGGAGGGTATTACAATGATTTTTTTTTTTATAAGTGAAGGGGAGTTCACAATTTTTAATAGATTCTTACATTGATTTTCAAACAAATCTCTCATTTCCAATTCTGTTCCTTGCCAATCCACTGAGAATATAGTGAATTAATTAAAATTAACATGAATTAACTGCTTTTTACAAGGGAGCTTCAAGAACAGACAGAAACAAATCAATGTGTTTAGTACACCAAGTTTCCCTGGGATCAGTTTGTTAGATTTAGAATCTTTGAATTTTAATTACTTAGCCCACAGTCTAATATAGGTTGTATGATTATTTTGTTGACAAAGTGACTACTTGAAAAAACTACAAAGATGATTTACTTCAAATATTCAAATAATTTTTTGAATATTTTAAATAGAAATATTATTAAGACTGTGTATGTTCATACTTACTTACATATTGTCCAATAGAACAAATACTCTAAGGTAAAATTTGGGGGTTAAGTTTTATTTGTTTTAATAGATATATTATGAATCTTCACTGAATTAAAATAATTCACTGAGAATGCCAAATAGGAATTCTTGAGTATAAAAAATATAATGTTGACAAATTATAAAAAATATTACTATAGACAAAACTTTGGCAGTTTTAATGAATCAATAATGCACTTTCCCCAGTAAACATATGAATAATTCTTAAAGAAGTCATCAGAGGGACTGTTTTTGAATGAAGCAGAAATGGGCAGATTTCACTAGAACCCTACATTTCAGTTCATCTTCCATAAATTTTGAGACAAGAATTATTGATATCACTAATTTTATTTAATTATCTCTTTAGATGACATTAAAACACAGATACGAAAACATTCTCAGATTTGAAAGGGGTAGCATTCAGCCCAGTTTGAAATATAATCCTATCCTTATATCATGGGACCGTAGGACCTTGGGACCGTAGGAAAGAAATAGAATGTGAATACCAGCTAAGGGCTATCTTATAGGCTGGGCATTGGTGAGACTTTGCACTGTGGCAAAATGAATATGGTCTTTGAAGTCAGTCAGATTGGGGTTTAAATATGATTATACCAGTAACAATTTATATGACCTCAATCATTTTAATCTTAGCATTGTAAAGAAATATAATGTTTACTAAAGAACCAGTAATATTTTTTTAAGGGAGAGGGGCAATAAGATAGATAGAGAAAGAGATGGAATCAACTTTGTTTAGTTATTCTTATGTCTTTCATTGCTTTGACACTTCATTGTGTACATATGGTGCTGGAGTTTGAACTCAGGTCCTCATGCACACCAGGCAAGTGCTGTAGCCACTGAGCCACTGCTCCAGATCAGTTATAACTTTTGTAAAATTAACTTAACATCTAGTTAATATTTAATAGAAATTAGCAACTCTGATTTTACCTAAGTCTCTAGCTTTCACTTTAGTACCATCTCTTGTCACTCAATTTAGGAATAATATATTTTCTTGCCACATAGAATTCAAAAATTTCATCAGCATTCCAAGTATTTTTTCACTTGCACACTATGTGTTTAATCCTTTGCAAGTAATCTTGCCAGGTTCATTCCTACTGATCCTTGTGGTCTCAGATAAGTACTGCTTTTCCTGAGAATGCTCTGTAAACCTCCAGGTTAGGTTCAGTTCCCTTTCTCTATGTCCCCACATAATTGACCAAGTGCTGTATTTCTGTATTAAAATTGTGTGTTGTCTTTCTTACTAAATGGTAAAATGTTAGTGTCTTTTATCTTTTTGAATTTGAATGGTAGTCTAGCTGTTGCTGTGGAGGTATTAAATATATATTTTAGAGAGAGAGTTAGGGAGTGAAAGAAAGATAAAGAGAGAATCAACTTTATTTAGGTTTTCATTTGTTTTTATTTTTTAATTTCTCTGACCCTTAATTGTGTATGTGGTGATGATGGTGTTTGAACCCAGGTCCTCCAGCATGCCAGGCAAGTGCTGAAACTTCTGAGCTACCACTCCAGCCCCCACCCAATATCTTTTAACTATAAGGAAATTCTAAGATACTTCTTGAGAGAGTGACTGAATGTCTAGGTATGCAGTCATAAACAAGGCACAACTGATATGTAAGAGTTTGGGTTTAATTCTTCTGGAAATGAAAGAATACATTAAACAAGTAATTTTCAGTAATTAAAAAATTATAAAACAAATAATTACCATGTATTATAACTATTTGAGAAGCTACAAAGAAAAGTAACAGTAGGAATAACAGAATGAAGACAGGAGATCTTGGCTAAATTTGTTCTTGCAGGATTATCAGTCAGTGATAGTTAATCACATGTATCAACTTGGCTGGAGAAGTTACACAAATATTTGGCCAAATGGTAGTTATCTGTTGCTGTGATAATATTTGCATTTAAACTAGTACACTGGGTAAAACAGATTTTTTTCCATAGGTGGATGAAACCCACCAATGCATTAAAAACCATGTGAGAAAAACATATCCCCAGTGAAGAAGAACTTTTTGGAATTAAGAAAGCTAATCAGGTCTTTCTGGATCACTAGCCTGCCAACCTGAGCTGTAAATTTCATCTCGTGATCAAATTCCTTAAAATAAAACTTTTTCTCTCTATAAATGCAGATCCTTTTGGTTCTATTTCTCTGTTGAAACTTGAATTAGGCAGAGTCATAAAAATATAATATTGAAGAAATGATATTTATTTGAAAAGATTGAAGTAAACTTAATAATGAATTAATGTGTGACAGAGGAAGAGTAAAAATAACATTTAAGCAGAAGGGAAAATATATCCAAAGATCCTCAAGTGTGAGGGCACTATCCTCAAAGATCAAATGCAGAGGGTGTTGAGGAGAGTGCCATGAGATAAGTTAGGTGAATCAAAGTATAATCTTGAAGTACTTGGTCATTTTCTTTGAAAGACATTCACAGATGGTCAATTTTTGCATTTGACTGTAGTTATGAAGCTTCTTTGTAAAATTACACCCATAATGCATTGGCATTACCCATATTTTAAATACTTTAGTAGTATCCTTTTCTTTTCATTAGAGATGGTCAAGAGTAAACTATTACCCATTTTTTACTATGTGAACTCAGAAACATTCTGGGGAAAGTAACAGAAATAAATCCCACAGGGCACAAATAGATGTTTGAACATGTGGGAAAAGATTAAATATCTGCTACACTGAATCAAGACATCAGTAAAACATTAGCAGAGTTTGAGTGAACCTGACAAAAAGTTCACAAAATAATTGGGGTAAGGTAATGAAGAAGGAAGTTCAAGTGAAAAGCAGGCAGAACTAGGTTCAGATTAGTTAATATCCCTTAGTTATTATGCTTTAAAAATACAATTTGGGCTTCTCCTAAAATGTCAGTGCACGGTTTTGTAAATTTCACTGCCCGTCTATTCACTGTATGGCTTCTTGTAGACTTTTCAATGCTGCTGTACATATTGTTGGGATTATCAAATATTTCTGAAACTACACACGGTCATCAAAGAGTTAGGAAACAATTGAAAAGGAAAAGAAAAAGAATAAACAAACCAAAAAAAAAATGAAAGATTCATGAGAGATACTTTTAAAATGCTCCAAATTTCAAAACTTGAATAGATTTTAGAAGAAAGGATATGGCAGTAAATTACCACATCATGTTTCCAATTCTTTGTTGCATAGTTTTTGGGTGATGTAAGTCGAACATAACCTACTTTCGTTTTTTTTCTAAGAATGTACTTTGTGAATAAAAATTTAGGATGGATATTCTGCAACACACACACCACACACACACACACACACGTTACTGTGTTACTTATTCACATGGTTATAGAGGCAGTGAAGTCCAGTAAGCTGAAGACCTAGCAAAAGCTGGTGGTATAGTTCACAGGCCTGGAAGCTAGAGAAAAGCAGGAATAGAGGTCACAACCTGCAGGCCTGAGTATAAAAACGGAAGTCAAGTGCAGGGGAAGGGTAATGTTTGACTTCATGCAGTCAGTCAGATATGGATTTAAATTTCTTCTACTTTTCTGGTTAGTTTGGACTCTCAGAAGGTTGGATAATGTCCACCCACACTGGGAAAGGGCATCTGCTTAGCTCTGTCTACTGATTTAAATGTTAATATCTCCTGGAAATCCCCTCACAGACATATCCAGAAATAAAGTCTAATCAAATAACCTTGGTAACCTGTGGCCCAGGTAAGGATTAATTATTTCACTAACATACAAATATTCTATATTCTGAGAAGTGAAAACTAATGCTCCTGCAGCCATGAAGTTGCTTGAAAATTCAATTCTATCTTGAAATTCTTTCTAACGTTCCTCTTACGTGCTCTAGGAACTAGTTTACCTTTAGTGTCGAAGTTCTTTTTCCCTCAGTTTTCATGTCTTTATAGCTCTTAAATCACTTTGTGTTATTTTTTAAAATAATGCTTGCTAATATTTTGATAATCCAGTGTCCTTTTGTCTTCTTTTTCTTTTTCAATCAGCTCTGCATGATTTCCTTTTTGTGTTTGTTGCTCTGGGTTATTGAGAACAGGATAGGTTAGCGAATAGTGAGCATCCCTGATACTATTAAATGCTACGGCTGTAGAAAACTGGAGCCACCGGAGAAAGGGGGAGGGAAAAGAACCGCTAACGTGTCAGCAATCAACAAGTAGCCCTCTTCTGTCAGGAGAATAGAAAGCCTACTGAAGGGTCTCTTTCTCCTAGAGAATATTGCCATGATACTAACAAGACACTAACTTTTAAGTTCAGTTGTTCGATGATTTACAAGTTAAAGTGTGTAAATCTCATCCGAAGCACTGAAAATGATCCAAAGATTGCTTATGGGAATTCAAGTTATGCAGCATCTGGGCTGGTGGCCAGCGATATTGTTCAAGATTCTAGGGAATGGGCTTACTATACTAAGGACTGTGTTGTTCTGGGGTCCTTTCTATTCAATATTGTTCATTAATTCCCAACTTTCATAGTCACTTCCATGTTACATTTCAGAAAAAATTTATTTAATAGGATGCTTGCTTATGAGGAAATGTGAAACTATATCACCAGGGACCCCCACCAAATTAAGTTTCAGGGTAGATTTCCAGAGTTAAAGATTTAAATCTTCAGAGAATAATGGATCTCTCATTTCTTCAACTGAGACCACTTTGGAGTTTTCCTTTAATCCCACGTATAATCTTGACTATATTGTAACCACATATCTAATTTCAACTAATGCCAAGGTTCTTAACTCCAAACCCAGTGCTCCTTCTACTATTTCATACTGTCTCTCCTGTCCTGAAGGAGAGAATACAGAAACAAACAATTTGAATAGAGTTCACCAAGATAAATCATTACCATTTCTCTTCACTTCTTTTCCTGCTGCATTCTAAAAACTTGGGAAATTAGCAACAGGGGCTTTAGCAGTGAATTTTCTTGCCAGCAGTGTTTGCCAATCAACTATATAAAAGTATTCCACCCTTGTTTTCTTACTAATAGTCCCTTTCTTCATTGAGAAATGGATAAGTTACAACCACTGATTAATTGTGTTATAGAACAAATAATTACTGAGAAGCAATTTGGTTTTAAAAATTAAGCTACTAGGGGGGAACTTTGATTAAACCTCATGAAGTAATAAATCAGCCACAATGTCCAGAAAGAACTGGGTTGATTTTATTTTTTCTTGGGAAGCTAGTCTTTGGTATTGGGTATAAGATATCATACCCAGAAGATGAGTGAATGGCAAATTTAAAATTATAGTAATTCTTTGCCTCACAAAGAACATTAAAAGGACATGGGTTTTTTTTTGTTGTTGTTCAAATAGCATTGCTCCCAGAAAGTGACAAAACTAAAGAAATAGCTATCCATTAATTTCAAGCAGTGTTATCTCAAGCAACAATAGTTCAATAGTTTTGTTCTCCTGTATAATGACCTAAGCCCAGGGTACATGATTTATAATGTTTGCTTCACAGTCATACCAGTAAAATCATATCATGAAATGATCTCTTCATTTTTCATGATAGATTACTTTGAATAAAATCATATTTAGGCAATATCCAGTATTTACCAGACTCTTCTGGATATATCTAAATTACAACAAACAGTAGGCTCTGCCAACTGAAAATTGCTTTATTTCCATAAGAGAAATTTCTTTTCTTCCTAATAACGCTTATTCAAATAGTAGGGAAAAGTAATTGTAGGGACAGTGACATCATAAGATTATATGGTTTCTTTTTGCTTGAACTCAACCTTTGGAAAGCAGATATGAAATAGACTTTTTATGTAGGAATACAATAACTTTATTAATTTAGGCAAATGTAGACATTTATATGGACATATTTATTATACACAAATGCATGCATATTTGGAAATGATTTTGAAAATCTATTTCTTTATAGTGTTTCCAATGTATTGTGTTTCTCTTAGTATTTTATTGAAGGATAGTTTATGAATTAACCCAAAAATACAATAATATTGTATGGGGATGCTATCTGAAATTTAGAATTCATTTGTTCTTTATGGACTGGGATATATGAACTGTGCTATTTTATTATAAATCTTGAGAATGTATTCTAAAACAAACTTTATTTTATAAATCACCGATCATTTTCAGAAATGATTACAGAGTATATGTTTTAGTCAGCTTTTTTGTTGCTATGACTAAAGGACCTGACAAGAACAATTTTAGAGGAGGATAAGTTTATTTGGTGACTCAAGGTTTCACAGGTCTTAGCCCACAAACAGCTGGCTACATTCCACATGGGTCTAAGTGAGGCTGAACATTAGGGTGGAAGAATCTGGTGGAGGGAAGGGGCTCACATGATGATCAGGAAGTAGAGAGAGTCCACTCAATAGATACAAAATATGTACCTGAAAGACATGGGCCCAATGACCCACCTCCTTCAGCCATATATTATCTACCTTCAGTTACCACTAGTTAAATTCTACTAGAGGATTAATTCACTGATTGGCTTAAGGATCTCATAACCCACTCATTTCACCTCTGAGCTTTCCTTCATTGTATCACGAATGAGCTTTAGGGAGACACCTAATATCCAAAACATAACAGAATGAAATATGATTTTTGAGAGTCTGTGATAATTTCTTAATAAGAACGCCTTGGGAAAAACTGTTAATGAAATCTTATTTATTTTTTGTAAAATTAGGGGTTAACTGATTTTAGATATTTTATTTCTGGGGTATTTTTCACCTGTAAATAAGTTTTATGCAACAAGCATTTCCTTTATTTCTGAACACACATTACTTTGGACATGTTAGTATGTCTGACATCTTTGACCTGTTCAATGTTTAGTATAATTAACTGAGATGCAGGTCATATTTATACCAGTTACAGATTTGCAATTACATAAAATGTAGCTTTGAAATCCTTCATAAGCTGAATGTAAAATTATTTGCTGAATAAAAAGTAAAAAACTAAAGGGAAAGGAAGACCACAAATATGAAGTGTGTGAATATTTAAAAAATGAGGTCATGATGTCAAGTCCCTTAGCTCATCTTGGTTCCAGTTTAGAATGATGTGTGAGAGAAGAGTGTTATTACTCTATAATCATACTTTACACCTGAGAACCTCTCGACACTTCAAAACTGTAAGCTGTTTTGCATGATTTATATGTCAACCAATGATACAGAGACAGAATGGAAAAGATTGTCCATGCATAAGTATGGAAGCACATTTATTTTGATACACACATTTTATTTTTCCTTTATTAAGGCTAATTTCTTTTTTAGAGATGTGTTATCTAGCTTGGGAAAAAAAGAAAAAAGAAAAAACATGTAGACAGAGCAAATATGCATAAGCAAATTGAATTAATTAGGAAAAAATAAGCTTTATCCCTTGCTCTAGGATTTAATATGATTTTGAGAGTACATAATCTCAGTGAGAACAATTTGGAAAATAAAAGAATGGTATTCTAGTTTGAATGTATAAAAAAGATTAAGTGTTCTGAACATAATAATAATAAACTCAGAAAAATAATGAAATTCACTCAGATGCTAATATGCAAGCACCAGGGGGGCACTAGGAAAATATTGCAATAAAATCTAGTTTCATATTAATTATGCCATTTGACAAACTGAACACTGAGTTGCTTATGTCCAACAGTCCTTATATAGACAAGATCACAGACAAAGTTTGAGATGTTAAAATGCTGGAAATCTGTCTTCCCAGGAGGATTTTTGCCAATTAGTTTGGGACTAAAGAATCCTGCCAGGCATGAGTCTGCCCAGCAAGGTACAGGATCAGAAATAGGAAGAAAGGAATATTTCATAAGAGAAGGCTAAAAATCAGCAACTCAGCTGGCAGCAAAAAAGTATGCTTGAAAGTAACCTTAGGATTAGGAAGCTTTCATAGTGGATTGCATTATAATTTTAGAGGTCTTTTTGGGGAGATGTGTTATATTTCTAGCATTAGAAAAGTATGTAAAGATTACAGGATATGCTTTCTCATTATGAAAGCAGATACCTAATGAAGAATTTAATCAACTGCCTGCACATATGTTAAAGAGCAACTAATGGGACCATGATTAACTAATTTGTCACATTAAAATGAAGGAAATATTCATGGATATTAAGACATTTGTAACAATTGTTTAGATAGACTTTATATTTTCTAAGTGTTTATATAGAAATGAAATGTCACCATATTTAGGGATAAAATAAAACTCAAAATATAAACATAACTTTCAAATTGTTGAGCAGTTTTAACACTTGGGAAGAACTAGATATGGACTTTATCCTCATCTGAATTATCTACACCCTTTATCCTTACCTAGTTAGCTGCATGCTTTATGAAGAGAAAAGGGAAATGCATTTTTTGCTTAT
This sequence comes from Aplodontia rufa, assembly GCA_004027875.1. NCBI lineage: Eukaryota > Metazoa > Chordata > Mammalia > Rodentia > Aplodontiidae > Aplodontia > Aplodontia rufa. The sequence continues at coordinate 32,349 of PVKS010023133.1, forward strand.
TCTTTTTTTCATTTCTTTATTGCTGACTCTTATGGTTTGGATCTCAAATATTCTCTAAAGTCTCATGTGTTCCAAGGTGGGGCTTTCAGAAAGTGAGCAGATCATGAGGTTCTGACCACATCAGTGTTAGTCCACCATTGACTGCATGGATGATTGGAAACTTGGACCTAGTTGGAAGAAGTTAGTCACTGGGGGTGTGCCCCTGAAGGGTTTATCTTCACTCTAACTCCTTCCTCTTTTTAAAAATTTTTTTTATTGAGAAATTTGTTGAACAATCATATAAGTTTTTAACAAAATAATATATGTATATAGATTCTGAAGGTTAGATTTACCCCCAAGAGTGCCCCCCCCCAATTACCCACCCTTATCCCTCCCCTCCCCTTCCCAAAACATTTCTAAAAGTGTATTAGGTTGTATAACATTACAACTTAT